>JAAALK010000082.1:26993377-27044244 GCA_019279435.1 Zizania palustris | reverse complement strand
CAGAGCTCAGAAGAAGATCCAGCAATCAAACAGCGAGAAGGGCCAAAAGAACTAGAGAAGTCAATTCGAAAGACTTTACCGAAAGGTAAAATCTGACAAACCAAAGACCCTCTAGAATCAATCACAGAAGAATTACCCTTCTTAAAACGCACTTCCAAACCATCCTCAAGAAGTTGCGACACAGAAATCAAGTTGAAGTTCAAATTTTTAACCAAAGCAACATGCTTTAAAGAGAAATGATCTGAAATGTGAATTGAGCCTATACCACTTACTTCCCTTGACCGCTGTTCCCGAATGTGGATGTACTCTTGGAGCTCGGGGAGTGAGACTGGAGACCATCTGCGATGTCCCGTCATGTGGCGAGAGCATCCTGAGTCCATGATCCAAACATCCTCCAGTCCCCGGTCCTGCACAATCAGTGTCTGTAAGTGGGAGCAAATGGTCCGGCACCAGGTTTAGAAAAAGAGCTAAACCAGTGTCGAGCCATCTGCTCAAAAGATGGAAAGCGAAAATCATCAAAAGAGTTTGGACCAAAGCGCGGCTCAAAGCGCGGTCCATGGTTCTGCCTAACCCTGCGGCCACGAGGTCCAGAACCGTAGCCAACACGGTCTGGAAATCTGCCAGAACAGACACCACCAACTGGAGCACGGGCAAGAAAGCCGTCTCCTCTACCACCACCTACACGACGCGGCCTGGCCTCCAGCCTCTCCCCGCGCCGAGGAACACGCAGTCTACCACCCTGCTGGTAGAACTGCTCCTGATCACTACGAGCCCTCTCTGCTCTCTCAACCCGCTTCCTCCTGAAGCAGAACTCCGCAAGATGCCCGTCTCTCTGACAGTACTCACAATGATAGGTAGGCTTCTTGGGATGTGGTTGAGGCTTGGGGTTCTTGGGCTTAGTGGTGATTGGTGTTGTCTTCTTGGGCTGAGAGGGTCCAGGAAGAGAGTCTAGAGAAGAGTGGAGGTGTTTGGGCTTCGGAACCCAGTTAGGCTTCTTGGGTGGAGCTTTAGGTGGTTCATGGATCACTCCATCCTTGGACTGACAAGCCTGGGAAGACTCCGTGGAGTGAGTCTTGGGATACCTCTGTTCTGGAGTCATTTTACTCCACTCCACTGCCCGGCTAATGGCACTCTCAAAGTCAGCCTTGGTGTAGGTGTAACCTACCCCAAACCCATCCTGCCTCTTGAACTGCTGGATCATCATGCCAAGCTGTGGCTCTCTGGCACTGATACAACTCAGGATAGAACGGAGGTAAAAGTTCTCATTCTGAGAATCTGCTAGCTCCTCTCTCAAGGAAGCTAGAACCTCCACCTGAGACAAGCAGGTCTCACACTCACTCTCTACTTGAACAGACTTCTCGGCTTTCAGCTTAATCAATTCAATTCTAAGAGACAGGCAGTTCTCACAGACAGTGGGTGGAACTGACAGTGTCTCAAGCTCTAGCCTAGTTTGGGCAAGCTCAGCTCTCAACCTCTCCAAATCACCCAAATGCTCATCGCCCTTGGATTTCAGCTCAGCTAAGGCAGCTAGATGAGATGGGCAATCAACACAGGGTGCGACGACAGTGGCTTGAGCATCTTTCAGCTCTAGCTGAGTGCTTTCAAGCTCAATGGCCAAAGCGTCCCTCTCATCAACCCTTTCTGTGTACCTGGACTTCAGAGTCGACAGGCCACACAGAAGCACCTCACACTTCGGGCACTCACTGCTATCACCCAAGCAAGGGGAAGAAGATAGACTCTCAATTCTGCCATTGGCCACGGCAAGCTCACTCTCTAACTCGTCTATCCTCTTCTTAGCCCCCTAAGCAGTTTTTTCCCGATATCTCAACTCCTGACGATTGCTCTCAAGTAAATCAACAATTTCTCGCTCATAAGATGATACCTTGTTGTCGTCGTCGTCGGAGTCGTCGGAGGAGCTCTTTTCTTCCCTATCCCCAAGAGCCATTGAGCAGAAGCTCTTGCGGGATCTTCGGCGCTGGTGTGAGCGGCTCTTCGGCTTGTCTCCGAAGGCCATGAAGCAGAGGCCCGCCGGATCATCCTTGTCCTTCCCCTTCTTGATGACGATCTCCTCATCACTTGAGCTTGATGAAGAGGAAGAAGACGTGGACTGCTTGGAGTAGCTCTTCTCCATCTCAGCGAAGAAGGCCTTGTCGCGCTTCTTGTTCTCTCACCAGTAGTCCTTCAGGGCCTTCTTGAAGAATCGGGTCTTCGGCTTGCCCTTGTTGAAAGATGAGCTCTCATGCTTGCCGGAGTCGTGGAAGCCACCACCGGTGCCCTTCTTGTGTCCATTGCGCTTGGGGCAGTCGGCGATGAAGTGTCCTGGATCACCACACTCAAAGCATCCGGATTTTGTGCCGTGTCTTTTGAACATTCTCTTATCATAGACACGACGAACCCGGTTGTTAAAAAGACACAAATCATCATCTCCCAACAACTCAAGCTGGTCCTCAGTGATAGACATCAAGGAGAACCCAGCACAACTCACAGAAGAGGGATCAACAGAAGGTGTAGCAAGGGCCAGGGATTTTGATCCAGAACCAGTGAGATTTGATCTCAACTGGATATCTACCTCAGTGGCCTTTAGCTTGCTAAATAACTCAGAAATGGTCAAGGTATCGTAAGAAGTGCTCTCAACGATAGAGGATACCTTGATCTCCCAGATCTTTGGGTCCAAGGTATGGAGAACCTTGAGCGCCTGCTCGTGATCTGAGACTAACTAAGCACCCTCAGCCTTGTTGTCCCGAAGCTTGTTTATGATCGACTGAAAACGACCAAACAAAGCTTCAACAGATTCACCCGGCTTTTGTGTGAAGTTCTCGTACTCACGCCGGTAGGTCTGATATAGCCGAGCCTTGACCTGAGCTGTTCCCTCATGGTGTGCCTTGAGGGTAGCCCAGATCTCTCTCGCCGTGGAGAGATGGCTCACACGCTCAAACTCAGTGGGACCTAAACCAGAGAAAAGAATGTTCACAGCCTTACTGTTGCTCAGATGCTGAGCAATGATACCAGCTGTACCCTGCTCAGTGACTGGCAATATGACAAACGTGGTGTGAACGCAAATGTCCCAAATGTCTGAACCCTGGCTCATGAGATAGGCTCGCATGCGAGTCTTCAAATAATTATAGCCATAGGCTTCCAAGGACGGGACCTTGCCAGGAGACGTCATGGTCACTACTAGGGTTTAGAACCGGTTAAGGTATGGAAAAACCCTAACCTTGCTCTGATACCACTTGAAGGACCGAAAGTAGCGACCAGAGGGGGGTGAATGGGCGCCTTAAAAATTCTTTCGAATCAATGGCCTGTTCCCAAATACCCAACGCACCTCAAAAGACTACGCAGCAGAAAATAAACAAAAAGGCCTAAGTCTAAAGGTTTCTAACCTAGAAGCAAATGATTATAACTGAGACTTATTAAATAAGTGCAACTAGGCAGAATGAACATGGTGTAACAGGCCTAAACTTCTCAATGAAATGATCTAAGTATGTGTAAGATGAAAAGAGAAGTTACTGTCCAAATTTGTCTCCTGTTCGGAACTTGGCGAAGCCTCCTTCGCACGTCGAAGTCTGCTTCGGAGGTTGGTGTCGGAGTCCTGCTTTGGATGTCAGTTGCGAAGCATGTCGAAGATGCCGAAGGTGTTTGGTTCTAGTTTAGTTCGAAGTGGCAAGAAGCGAAGTATGCTTCGAAGCGAAGTATGACAAATGTCGGAGCCTACTTCGAAGTGTGCACTTTGAAGACAAAACTTCGAACACAGCTTCGGACTGAATGCTTCGAAGCAAAACCTTCGAACAGAAAGCTTCGAACACAACACGCACACACGGGCAACCTTCGAACAAAGAAGCGAAGCCTGTCACACGACAGAAAACCAAGTCCGAAGCCTAGACTCTACCTCCAAAAAGAGCAAGCTTCGAAAAGAGAAGCGAAGGGTGACACGCCACACAAAAGTCAGTGTGAGGCCTAGCGGAACTACAAGCTTCGAACCCAACTTCGAAATCTATCGAGGTATGGACTTCGAAAAACTAGAGCCGAAGCCCCTTCGCACTGTCGTTCGAAGTATGCGATGTTGTCCGTTCTGAAAAATACTTCGAAGCTTACCAACACAGAACGCACACCAAAAATCGAAGATCGAACGAAGCCTTCGAAGGTGTTAGATCGAAGCCTGCTTCACGAAGCTGAGGGGCTTCGAACAGAGAATGGCTTCGCACGAAACACAGCCAAAAAGGTGACAGAGCCTGTCAGCTTCGATCAAAAAGCTGTGCAGAGAAGGTGAAAAGTTGCACAGAACAGTGTAGCTACAGGAAAGTAGTACTACTTGCAACAGCAAGAACTAGTACTACCAGCGTGAAGAACACACCCAGCCGAAGCACACAAAACCTCAAAAATCATGGGAAAACTTGCTATGCTAATGAAATGTAGCCATTAAAAACTTTGCAGATGCTGCACACAAGGAAATGGAGCATTTACTGCTACATTAAAAGCAAGGCATTAAACACAGGAGCACAACTTCCTGGCGGCGCAAGGAGGGAACAGGAGAAGAGAGAGGCAAGGCAAGAGACAAAAAAGTGACCCAATAGAGTGGATTTGATTTCAGCCAAATGGGTAGTCCAAACCCTAGGGATTGGGGTCCTATTTATAGGCAGCCCAACACTAGGAATATTCTACCAGCCCCTTAGGGTTTTTACAGACGCAATAATAAATGAAAAGACTCTACTGCCCTTAGGAATTTTTACAGACACGACTGACTGACTGTGGGCCTAGAGTTACAGATGACTTATCTGGAAGCTCAGCTTTCGTAGCGACTACGGCTTCTCTTTTGGACAGTCGGATACAAGATCAACGGTTGTCAGTTTTGCGCCGAAACTGACAAAGCCTCCACCGACTTTGCACCAGGTACCCGGATTGGGCCGGCCCGACTCCGCAGCTCTCTCAGCCCGCCAATCGCTCACCGCCCGTGTACCTGAGTCAATCCTGGTCAACAGCCCAGTGGGTCTTCTACTGCTTCTGGCCCATGCACCCGGATTGGGCCAGCCCGACTTCGCAGCCTCCTCTGCCCGACAGTCGCTCGCTGCCCATGTACCTGAGTCACACGCGGCCCATGAAACAGCAGATCTCCTCTCTTCTTCAGTCCTCTTTGATTATCGTTGACAATGACTCATCACTTCTGGAGCCATGAGGCCCACGCTATTCAGCATGGCTCCTCAATCGGCCTGGCACTTGGAACTGGGTTGCATTGTGTCGATCTCCGGTGAAGAGGTGAGTCCCGCCACACTGACGGTCATATCAATTAGGTTTGTGTTCTTCGAGGCTACATCGTATCGATCTCTTGAGGTATTGTCCTGATCGGTGTGATCGTCAGATTTATCTTGGTATATCTTACTAGGTATAAGGCTGCATCGTTTTGATCTCTTAGATTGATGTGAATTAGGTGTCATAGTTTGAGGCTTCATTGGTTAAGTCCGATATCTTGATCTATTGTATCTCGTTCATGCTATATATCATTCATCTAAATAAAGTATGCCCAATGCGTTGAAGTGTTATTGATTTATCATGATTACCGACTGTCTCGGTTAGGTCCAATCTTGTAGTTACGGTACTTTAATGGTTTGAATATGTTGTTTGGCATGCTGAGTTTAGTTTCTATCGGAGTACAAGCCGATAAGTTACCTTTATTTCCACGCTATATTTTATTTGTAGCTGGAAGACACTCATTGGCCTTGATGCATTCCACCTTATTGGTCGATAGTGTGTTCAACCCGATAGCGTTGTCATCGGCCCCATAGCCGATAGGCGCGTTTATCCCTGTTTATTGTATTCTCGCCATAGTCATCGGCTCGATAGCCGATCGGCGTTGCAACTAACGTTGTTCGTAATGATTCTTTATCAATTACAAAGTCAAACTGATTGACATGTTTAGAACCTTCTGTTGGTGTAAAAGTTACACCACCAGGTTCTCGGTAATCAAGAACAAACGAACAAGAGGTTTGTGTTTTAGGACAAACTTGAGCCTCCGTAAAAGATAACAACTCAAGAGGTCCG
This sequence comes from Zizania palustris, assembly GCA_019279435.1. Taxonomy (NCBI): domain Eukaryota; kingdom Viridiplantae; phylum Streptophyta; class Magnoliopsida; order Poales; family Poaceae; genus Zizania; species Zizania palustris. Next base: position 27,038,211 of record JAAALK010000082.1, on the reverse strand, counting down.
AATGTATATGCTTGAACAACTAGTTCTGGATCCTTCTTACAAGGTACAATGGGGGGTATTTATAGGGAAAAAAGGCTTAAGGAATAGACCTATTTACCCCTATATTATGACTGACATGATAGAGTTTATCCAATATTATAAACAAGGTTATACACGGTAAAGTGTCGTAGGGTAGATGGATAAGCAGGGCATCCAATCAATCACGTCTTCCTGGTTCGAGGCCTCCTTCTTCCCTTCGGAGGGTCCTCCGTGACTTCGCATCGTGACACCCTCCGACCGTGCTGACGTATGCTTCGAACATCAGTCCGCCACCTTCGGGATCTTCCTAGAGCCCACGGAGGGTTAGCCTTTAAGTCTTGGAAATGAAGTAATTTCCCCCAACAGTAGCCCCTCGAATACGCCTTTCTGTAGATAACCTATTTTTAGAAAGAAGGCAGTATACGAAAGGAACATTTCTAGTTTCTGAGGCTTAAAGGGAATTCGAAGATATTATGATTTAGCTCAGGATTTTGAGCCCAATATTTTAAAACCTTCGCCCCCGAGTTTTGGCACAGTGGGAGAACTCTCGGGGGGTAGAACGGTTTCGGAGCATAAGCGTCGCGAAAGCGGTTACGGAGTGCCCTTTGTCGTAGAGACGGTTACGGAGTGCCCTTTGTCGTGGAGACGGTTACGGAGTGCCCTTTGTCGTGGAGACGGTTACGGAGTGCCCTTTGTCGTGGAGACGGTTACGGAGTGCGAACGTCGTGGGGTACCGTCAATATGACCGTTACGGCGCAGATAGCCGTTACCCTCTGTAAAAAAAAGTAACGGTCGATTTCTTCAGCGGTTGCACGCCGTTCCAATTACCAGACCCACGTGTCAGTGACGGAAGCTGAACCTGCAATGTGAAACTTCTCGAAGAGCAGTATAGGTCGTGCGGTTATAAAAGGGGGAAATAGGGATTACTGGAAGTTTTTTACCGCATTCACTGCTCTTGCGATTCACCTTTTCCTTCAATCTTCCGCACCCTCGAGCACTTTGAGCGCAATGGCGAGAACCAGCCACACCACCCCATTGGCGGCCAACACCCTGGCGCAGCGGAAGGCGTGGGCCGCATCGGCAGCAACGGCAATGGCGGGGGCTCCGGGCGGTGCTTGGCCCAAGAATCCGCGAGCGCTCCGCCCGCCCTCCAAGAAGAAGATGGCCCAGAGCTTTGTCATTGGTCAGTCTGTGAGCACCGCGGAGTCCATTGAGGAGGCAGTAGACGGGAAGCTGGGAGCCGGGATGAGGACTCGAGTTCCCGGGACAGAGTCGACTCCACGGCCCCGGAGCGGAGAAGTGGTGGTCTTCGAGGCGTTCTTCGAAGCGGGTCTGGGGCTACCAGCCGTGGATTTTTTGGCAGAGGTACTGGACTTGTTCCACATAACCCTGCCTCAATTGTCCCCCAACGCAATCGTCCGCCTGGCCGTCTTCGAGTGGGCTCTTCGGGCGGAGGGGTGCGAAGGGCGCTCCGAGATCTTCGCAGCGACCCACGAAGCCATCTTCCAGCCGAAGCCTCAAGATGGGCCGGGGGATTCCAAGGTGACGGTGGCCTTCGGCAGCGTTAACTTTCAGCTGCGTCGAGAGCATGCTCTCCATTTCCCTGCGAAGGCCATAAACGACAGATGGTATACGAACTGGATACTTCGGTGGTTTTACGCCGAAGTAGGAGAAGACTCCCCTCTCTCGGGCCCTCTTCAAGAAATCTGGTTTCGGAAGGAGGCGGACATCTCCCCGAACCCTAGCTTGCTCACGACGAGGCTAGGGTTGCTTGCTTCCATGGCTCGTCGCATGAGCATGCGCGACCTGGCCGAGGAGTTCGTCGGCCTTCGGATCTCACCCCTCGGAGCCAGCTAGCCAATCTCCATCCCGCAAGCCTCGGAGGGGGACCTCCGAAACATAGGTACATCTTTCTCCTGCGGCATCATTTTATATGAACACATTAAGTATACTTATGCTTCTTATACCTTTTTCTTTTCAGCGGCGCCTCTGGCCTTAGCTCCGGACGACATAGTCCGGGCTACCGAACGAATTCTCGGAGCCCCTTCGGTGGCCGAGAGGCAGAGAAGGCTGGAGTTGGTGGGGAGTTGGGAGCGCTCGAATAGGGTGTGGAGAGCCCTCGGCATGGAGCCCCCGCAGCTTCCCGATTTCACCCCAGCCGGAGCGGCGGGCCGCAAGAGGAAAGCAGCGGCCGAGCCCTCTAAAAAAGCTGGCAAGCAACCGCTTCAGAAGAAGGCGGCGAAGCAACCTCCCCACTTGACACCCGCTTCATCTTCTTCGTCGCTAGATGAGCGGAGCCCGACTCCCGAAGAGGTAGAAGACTCCGAAGGTGCTACGGCGAAGTCCTTCGAAGCCTACCTTTTGATTGACGAAGATATGGGGGAGGTCCCCCCAAGCCTCTCCGACAGGGAGGGTGTTAGTGTAACTCCATTGACTCCTCCTGCACCCGTCAACGTGCAAGTGGAGTCATACTCTACCTCTGACTTGCTTGCACCCGAAGGGGTTCCCGCGGAGGTCGTGGTCTCGACGGACGAAACCGAGGGTAGGACCTCGGGGGATGACTTCGACAACATCCTCCAGATGTACGAAGTCCTGGAGGATCCGGCGATCCTTCCTCAAGAGGCTCTTAGAGGTATTTTCCCGGAGCTCTTTCTTTTTTCGTCGACATTCGCTTGCTATCTGTAGAATATGTTAATTAATCTTGATATTTGAAATAGGTACCTCTTCAGGTACCGAAGCCTTGGTGGCGCCCGACGTCCCCACTTCTTCGGAGACGGTTACCCGAGCGGACCCTCCGGCTCCCCTGGGGTTCCGATCCCGGTGGTGGAGAACGTATCCTTCGGGGCGGACGATGTGCTCCCTGGGACGGAGTTGGCTCCGGCCGTGGCGACCTCGACCACTGAAGGCGCCTCCGACAACGTGGTTCCGGCCGGAGATGTGGCGGCTGAGGGTCGGAATGTTCTTGCTTCTCCCCCTTTCGTGCCGGGGAGGGGTAAGAGTATGTCCAGCCTGGGCCTTCGGGCTGACCAAGCTGCGCCCTCCATTGGCAACTCAGAGGACGAGGCTGCAGAGGACGACGCCTGAGCCTTGTCTTGGCTCCCTCTTCTGGCTCCTTTCTTGGAACATCGGAGCGGCCTTCGAAGGCTCCTGGAGCCCCTGGCTGAGAGAAGCCAAGATATTGCCAATTCGGAGTTGATCTCCGCTTTGAGCGAGGCTAGGGCTTCGAGCCTCAATACGGCCCTCGAAAGGGCTGCCCTTCAGGTATGAAAAAGACACCATAGTTGTCGCATTTTAATGGTCAAAACTTTTTTAGCACTTACCTTGTTTTCCTTGCAGCAATTCGCCCTTGCTAGAGCGGCAGCGACTTCCAACGAGGTCGAAATTAATCGACTTAACCGGAAGGTTACCGCCCTTCAAACATCTCTTGATGACTCCACCGGGAGGTCTCTCAGGCTGAATAAAGAGATTCTGGAAGAACGGAAGGCTAAGGCAGCGTCTGAAGAAGCCCTTGAAGCCCTCCGCTCTCATGCCCAAGAAGCCGAGGCTGAACGAGTGGTCCTTCGTGCGGAGGTCGAAAAGCTTTGCCAGGATGCGGCTGCTTCGAACGCACATCTGGTGGAACTTCAAGGGACTCTTAGCCAGGCAATGGCTCAGAAGAGTTCCTTGATGCTTCGGGTGGCCGCGTTGGACGCGACTGTTGCAAACTTGGAAGTAGCAGAGAGAAAGAATTCCAGTACTGCTGACCGTACCTTGGAGGCTCTTCAGGGTACGTTAGAGTACTTTGGCACCATGTGCCCTTCGACCTCTGCTGCAGCCTACAAGCCGCTCGACCGGAAGCTGACGAGGATCCAGGTAGCTTCGTCGCTGATGAAGAACTCCGGAGTCCGGTACGGAGAGATCTCCGGACAGTGCGCCGGCATCGGGGTTCTTCGCCACCTCGAATCTCTTCGGATTCCCTTCGATTCGGTTAGTGGTTCGTCTCCTGGAGGCTTCGCGGATGATGACCTGCTGCGGCCGTCTTCGGAGGTGGCTTCGGCTTGGGAAGCTTTCCGATCAGTATGGAAGGCGGACCATAAGGTCGCTGCTAAGGCTTGGATTGACGAGGCCCGCCGGCAAAAGCAAGCTCAAGCGAAGCCACCACTCCCAACTTCGCCAGCGCCTTCGGTCCCAGCTCCGCCAACCGACCCGCAGGTCTAGCCGCTTAGGGTTGTTGTGTACCTGTGGTCTTGTAAACTTTGTTTAATTAATGAGAAAGTTATAAACAGTACTTGTCTTGGGTGCTCTGCTCTTTTTTAGGTTCTGTCGTGCCCTTCGAGCCCTGACTTCGAACTTTGGAAAGTACCGCCGAGCTTCGAAAGGAGTGGGCAGTTCTTGAGAGTCTGAGACCTTACCGCCGCTCCCGTTTTTCTGTTCCTCGCGGAGACGGGGGGGTTACCCTTGAAGTACGAAGGGACGTTTTGTCTTATATTAAAGAGGAAGAAAAGGAGGAGGGGTCTTCGTCTTCCGAACCTGTCGACTGGTCTGACTCGGAGTATCAAGCCGAAAACCTTGCCGAGGCTGGCTCCGAAAGGCTCTTGACATGGGCCGAACTTCAGGAGGAGCAGAAGAAACTGCGAGCCTCGAGAAAAAAGAGAAGTTCCCGGCCTAAAAAGACGACTTCGAGCTCCGAAGGGCAAAGTAGCCGCAGGGGTAGCTCTAGGGGTCGAAAGGGTCTCCGTTTTTATTTGGGTTTAGACAACAATTTTTCTTGATGTATGAGTATAATATTTTAATGTGGAATGCTTCGACAGTATGCTGTGTGACTCCTATCCTCCTACCCCCCTTGTGGGTGGCGGAGCTTTTATCATATATAAGGGTTCGCTAGGCACAATGATTGTCCGAACACCTGTATGCTTCGAATTTTGCACATGTCACCATCGATGAGTAGATAATAAATAAAAAATTTAAAGTCCTTAGACTCTTCTACGGATCCTAACAAGCCGGAGCCTGGAATCCGTAGGTTGGCCACCTACGGCTCTTTTACAGATACTTCGCACCTGTAGGCTTGAAATTCTGTCTTGTTTAAAGTCCTTAGACTCTTCTACGGATCCTAACAAGCCGGAGCCTGGAATCCGTAGGTTGGCCACCTACGGCTCTTTTACAAATACTTCGCACCCGGAGGCTTGAAATTCTGTCTTGTTTAAAGTCCTTAGACTCTTCTACGGATCCTAACAAGCCGGAGCCTGGAATCCGTAGGTTGGCCACCTACGGCTCTTTTACAGATACTTCGCACCCGGAGGCTTGAAATTCTGTCTTGTTTAAAGTCCTTAGACTCTTCTACGGATCCTAACAAGCCGGAGCCTAGAATCCGTAGGTTGGCCACCTACGGCTCTTTTACAGATACTTCGCACCCGGAGGCTTGAAATTTTGTCTTGTTTAAAGTCCTTAGACTCTTCTACGGATCCTAACAAGCCGGAGCCTGGAATCCGTAGGTTGGCCACCTACGGCTCTTTTACAGATACTTCGCACCCGGAGGCTTGAAATTCTGTCTTGTTTAAAGTCCTTAGACTCTTCTACGGATCCTAACAAGCCGGAGCCTGGAATCCGTAGGTTGGCCACCTACGGCTCTTTTACAGATACTTCGCACCCGGAGGCTTGAAATTCTGTCTTGTTTAAAGTCCTTAGACTCTTCTACGGATCCTAACAAGCCAGAGCCTGGAATCCGTAGGTTGGCGGAGCCACTGAACCAATGGTTCGCAGTCAGCCCCTTGGGTTTTTTCGAAAAAATGCTTGGCTCTACTAGCATCACCGACCTCCGAATGCGTCCATCAGGAGGATGGGATGTTCGAAGGGCGAAACAAATTTCCACCCTTATCTTTATTTATAAAAGGAGTGTTACAAGTGATTACAAGGAAGCCTTAAGCGTAATATCTCTTAAGGTGCTCCGCATGCCACGCATGTTTCAACTCTTCTCCTTCTAAATTAGCTAATTTAAATGATCCGGGGCGTCCTGAGCGTAAGATAACATATGGTCCTTCCCATTTGTTTCCTAGCTTCCCCGGAGCTATTACATTTCGCAATACTAGATGACCTGGTTTTAACTCAGTTAACTTGACCTTCGGGTCATACCATGTTTTGTGTGCTCTTGATACTTCGTCAGGTTGGCGACAGCTCGAAGCCTTGTTTCTTCTGACAAGTCGATTGAAGCACTCCGATCATCTTCGTCTTCGTGTTGAATTACGCGAAGTGACTCCCCTTTGAGCTCCGTAGGGGTCATGGCTTCGTCTCCGAAGAGCAATCTGAATGGCGTGAAGCCGGTTGATCTAGTTTGCGTGGTTCGGATAGACCATAAAATTTTAGGTAGCTCTTCGACCCATAGGCCCTTGGCCAATCCCACAATTCGGCGATTTAACCCGGAGAGGATATTCCCGTTGGCTCGTTCGACGGCTCCGTTGGATTGCGGATATCGCACTGCTGCGAAGCATAGCTTAATGCCCAGTTCTTCACAAAATGTTTGAAAGGTATCAGCTTCGAACTGGGTTCCATTATCCACCGTTAATTCTCTGGGGACTCCGAACCTGCATATAATGTTCTGCCAGAAGAACCTTTGTACGTTCTTCGATGTGATGGCTGTTAGCGGCTCTGCTTCCACCCATTTTGAGAAGTATTCTATTGCTACGACCGCAAATTTCAAACCGCCTTTTGCTGGTGGGAAAGGGCCTATGAGGTCCATGCCCCATCTAGCCATCGGCCATACCGGGGCAATAACTTGAAGTTGAGCTGGTGGGCGATGGCTCCTTCTGCCCATCCATTGGCAGCCTTGGCATGTTCGAACTAGGTCTTCGGCGTCTCTGACGATTGTCGGCCAATAAAAACCTTGCCGGAGCATCTTGCCTTCTAGCGCTCTAGGAGCTAGATGACCTCCGCACAGCCCCTCGTGGATGCCTCGAAGTATGTCTTGTCCTTCAGGTTGAGAGATGCATCGAAGCAGTGGTGAGCATACTCCGGCCTTATATAGTATTTCCCCAATAAGTTTGTAATTTCGAGCCCTTGATTGCACTCTTCGAGCTTCTGGGCCTTCCGGAGGGTCATTGCTACCTTGCAACATAGTTATTATCGGAGTTTGCCAATCCGTAGCTTCAATACACATTATTTCTGACGAGGGTATTTGGTCAGCTGCTGGCTGCTCTAACTCTTCATAGAAAGCGCCCTCCGGGAGGTCTACTGCTCCTGCTGCAGCTTTTGCAAGAATATCTGCAAGTTGATTTTCTGCCCGAGGTATGCTTCGAACTGTAAACCCTTTGAATGCTGCTTCTGCCTTGCGGATTTCTTGCAGGTATTGCGCGAGATGTGGGTTTTTTGCTTGGAAGCTTTTGTCAATATGCCCCGCGACGACTTGGGAATCTGTCTTGATCACTATTCTTGAAGCTCCGAGTGCTTTAGCCTTTCGGAGGCCTAGCAAGATTCCTTCATACTCGGCAACGTTATTAGTGGTTCGGAAGTTAAGCCTTGCAGAATACATTGCCTTTTGTCCTGATGGTGACAAGATTACTGCCCCTGCTCCGGCACCTGATGCTTGATAGGCTCCGTCTGAGAATATTGTCCAGAAACCGTCGGAGGGTTCTTCCGAAGTCCATACTGCGGATGGAGTCCATTCTGCCACGAAATCTGCTATAATTTGAGATTTAACGGTCGTCCTTGTTGTGAAGGAGATTTCGAAGGGTGCCAGCTCGACTGCCCATTTTCCAACCCTGCCTGTGGAATCTTTGTTTCGGAGCATATCTCCAAGAGGATACGATGTAGGGACAATGAGGTTATGCGCCAAGAAATAATGCCTTAGCTTCCGCGAGGCCATCACTAAAGCATAAGCAAACTTTTCGAGCTCGGAGTATCTGATCTTGGCTCCCGATAATGCCTCCGAGACAAAATAAACTGGGTTTTGCACCAGCTTTTCTTTAAGCTCGACTTCTCGGACCAGTACTGCGCTTACTGCTGAACCTGTTGCTGCAAGGTATAGAAGCAATGTTTCCCCTGGAAGAGGAACGGTTAAAGTTGATAATGTTCCGAGGTATGCTTTTATTTCTTCGAAGCTCTTTTGGCACTCCGGCGTCCAGTTGAAGCTTTCGGAACCTTTGAGCGCCTTGAAAATTGGGAGGCTTCGCTCTGCCGACCTGGACAGGAACCTGCTGAGTGCCGCTAGCCTTCCTGCTAGTTTCTGCACTTGCTTCAAATTCTCGGGTGGAGCCATTCTTTGCAGTGCACTTATTTGCGTTGGGCTGGCTTCGATCCCCCTGCTCGAAACTAAGTACCCTAGCAGCTTCCCTGCTTGTGCCCCGAATATACATTTTTCGGGATTGAGGCGTACTCCACATGCTCGGAGGCTCTCGAAAGTTTCATTTAAATCTATGCTATGCTGGTGCTTTTGAGCACTTTTTATTACAATATCGTCCATGTAGGCCTCGACATTGCGGCCTATCTGATGACCTAAAGCCTTAGCTATTAAGCGAGAAAATGTGGCTCCGGCATTCCGCAAACCAAAAGGCATTCTTACATAGCAGAATACTCCCGAAGGAGTTATGAAACTTGTCTTGGCCTCGTCTTCGCGTTTCAGCCATACTTGATGGTACCCGGAGTAGGCGTCGAGGAAGCTTTTAACAACTTTTCCACTTCGGCCTTGGCTAAATTTGCTCTTTCTGTTGATAGCTTTCGGAGCCCCTGGCGCACCGGCTTGGCCTTCGGGTTGACGAGCAGACTGTGCTCAATGATGCTTCGGTCGACCCCAGTGATATCTTCGTCGGTCCAAGCAAACATGTCTAGATTCTTCTTGACGACTTCTTCTAACGAGGCGGTTATTTCCGGAGATAGCCCCTTGCCGAATTTTATTGGGTACTCTTTGCCGTCTTCTGAGATTATTCTTGTCTCGACATCACCCTCCGGGCTTGGTTTAAGCGAGGATCCCTTCGGAGGGCTCAAGGCCTCCGGTACTTCTTTGGCGCTCTCCGCCACATTATGCACTTGTCGAGGGTCCAATGGCTGCCCGTGGCCATATTCCGTCCTTCTGGCTACGGCCTGGTCTCCTGAAATAGTGAGCACTCCACCTTGTGTGGGCATTTTGAGGCAAAGGTAGTTGTGATGCGCTATAGCCCCGAATTGGTTTAACATCCCTCGACCGAAGATAGCATTGTAAGCGTAAGGGGCATCCACCACGTCGAAAATCACCTCTTCTACTCGGGCCAGCGGCCCCTCTCCGAAGGCAACCTCGAGGCCTATTTGGCCGAGGGCATCGAGAGGCGGTCCTGAGAACCCTTGAAGCGGCCAGGCTGCTGGGAGTAGATGCTTCCGGGGTATACACATCTGGTCGAAGGCTTGGACGAAGAGTATGTCTGCGGAGCTTCCACCGTCCACCAGGATCCTCCGAACGTCTGCCCCTGCTATATCGGCAGAGATGACTAATGGGTCAGCATGGGGAAACTTCACCCCTACTGCATCGCTGGCTGTGAATGAGATGGGCACACGGGACCATTCTGGCATCCCCTCAGCGGAACTTGAAGTCCCAATGTGCCCAACCTCGCGGACGTATTCGCGGCGCTGTCTCTTGGACATGCTGCCGAGGGTCCCCCCTCCGGAGATGGGCAGGACCACTCTCTTGCCGCGGTCTTGCAGATCTTCGTGCCTTGGTGGTGGCATAATACTGGCCACCGGTAGCCGTATGGGGGCTTCGAGGGCACCAGCTCGGGCCACAGCTTGAACAGGCTCCGATCGTGTCGTAGGTGGAGCTCGGTCCGAAGTACCCCTCCTGGTATTTCGGTCAATGTATTCACCCCGAATGGTTAATATCGTCTTGCAGTCCCTCGTGTCATGGCTTCTATTATCGCCATGCACGGAGCAGAAATGACTTTGGCGCCTTCCAGGCACCCTTTCTTGAAGTCCTGGAGGCCCAGCCTTGAAACTTTTTCCCTGCGGGAGATTGGCAGGTGCCTTCGAAGCTAAAGGTGTAATGTTTAGCACTTCCGAACAGAAATGCTTCTTCCCTCGCCTGTACTCGCCAGGGCGGCTGTCTTGTGGAGGTTGCGGTGGAGCGGTGGCTTCTGGCTCCCTTTTGACTTCCCGGAGGGTGGGTAGTGTTGCCTCAGCTCGCCGAAGACATCCTTCCTCTGCCTTGGCATATTGCTCGAAGTATGCCATGAGCTGCGCTACGGATGTTACCGGCTTCCGATGGAGTTTGCTGAGGAGGTCGGGGTTCAGCACCCCTTCGCGGGCAGCATCAACTACCGAAGAGGTAGTAAGGCCCTTGATCTGTGACTTGGTGTGGGCGAAGCGTGTGAAGTACTCTCGGAGGGTTTCCCCCTCCCGCTGCTTTACCTGGAACAAACTTCCTGTGGACATTGGGGCCACGAAAGTGCCTTGGAAGTTGCTCACGAACTTCTTTTTGAGTAGCTCCCATGACTTGATCGATCCTGGTTTTAGGGACCAGAACCATCGGAGCGCCACGCCTTCGAGAGCGAGTGGGAAGCATTTTGCCATGGTGCTTCGCACCCCTCCGCTTGCTTCTATAGCCAGGGCGTAAGAGCGGGCGAACTCTCCGGGGTCCGACCCCCCGGAGTATTTGTGCAGCTTCGAGGCCTTGAACTTGGGGTCGAAAGGCACTCTCTGCAGATCAGGGTGTAACGGAGACTCATTGTCGAAGGAGGCATTTTCGGCCTCCTCTTGGACTTGTATAACTTCTGGGGGATTGCGGGCTCCATCGTCTTGAGGCCCCCTTGGAGTTTCGGTGGAAGCTTGAGTGCGGAGTCGGTCGGCGGCCTCTTGCCTCCATCTGGATACTTCCTCCTGAAGCCTGGCTAGCTGCGTAGCCTCGGTTTCGGGAGGGCCTTCTTCTTCGTCGGAGGGAACTTCAGGGTCTTGGCTTGCTGCGTAGTCGGTCTGAAGCATTGTAGGAGGGGGTAGAGGGCCTCGGGGCGCTCGACGCCCATCGGTTCCGGCAGGAACCGTCGGATTAGCTGAGGGTCCGGCTCCGTTGGTCCGAGGGGACCTTCGAAGGGGACCTGAAGCTTGACCACGCTTCGGAGGCATGGTTAGTCGATGAGGTGTCTTGGAAATGGAAGGCTTCGGACGACTCGAGGGGGTCGAGAGAAGGCCTTCGGGCTGCACTAAGAAGCCCTTAACTGAAGGGTGCGCGGAATCTCAGGATTCCGAGGCTCCCCCCGTAAGTTTTCTTCAAAGTGCAGTCAGCGGTAGAGAACAAGCTTTTAGAACTTGGATCCCCACGGACGGCGCCAACTGTTGGTGTAAAAGTTACACCACCAGGTTCTCGGTAATCAAGAACAAACGAACAAGAGGTTTGTGTTTTAGGACAAACTTGAGCCTCCGTAAAAGATAACAACTCAAGAGGTCCGAATGTATATGCTTGAACAACTAGTTTTGGATCCTTCTTACAAGGTACAATGGGGGGTATTTATAGGAAAAAAAGGCTTAAGGAATAGACCTATTTACCCCTATATTATGACTGACATGATAGAGTTTATCCAATATTATAAACAAGGTTATACACGGTAAAGTGTCGTAGGGTAGATGGATAAGCAGGGCATCCAATCAATCACGTCTTCCTGGTTCGAGGCCTCCTTCTTCCCTTCGGAGGGTCCTCCGTGACTTCGCATCGTGACACCCTCCGACCGTGCTGACGTATGCTTCGAACATCAGTCCGCCACCTTCGGGATCTTCCTAGAGCCCACGGAGGGTTAGCCTTTAAGTCTTGGAAATGAAGTAATTTCCCCCAACACCTTCTTTTTTCTAAGATTATAGAACCTGCACTGGAGTTAAACAAATCTTTCAAGTCACGCGTGTGACAAAAAAATACACTAACAAATTCATAGTCCCTTACACGTATGGTTCTAGAGTTTGGGAACGAAAATTTTGAATTTACCGGCTAGCGTAGATTCCCACCTAATAGTTACAACCATCAAAATCTCCCATAAACAAACCGTAAATAAATTGTTTATAACACTGATTGAGTTTCATAATCTGCAACAATAATCTAAACTAATAGTGATTACAACCATCAAAATCTCTCGTAAACAGACGGTAAATAAATTGTTGTAATTAAATCAGATAAAGTAGATAAAACTAGCTATGTGTTTGAAAAAAATGAATTGCTGAAAAGTAAACCGCTGGCTATTACCCGAAATTCCCAGTTAAAAAAACTCTGCGGTCACTCTGAGTCTGACTGTAGTGGATGTCAGCCAAAAGCTGTAAAAAAGTGACCTGTAAACTACGCCACGCAGCGCAACCCAATTCAAAATTGCCGCACCCTCAAACCTCAAACGGTCGAATCCCACGAGCAGCCAAGGCAGCCAATCCCACCACCCACTCCCCCCGATCTGACGGCCAAGATCACCCCAGAATTCAAATCCCCGTTTCAAACAACGCACGGCATCCAGCCAGCGAGCGAGGAGTCCACCTCTTCCGGAATAAATTCCGAAACCATCCCCAACGACTCACCCGAGTCCCGAGAGTCCAAATCACACCAGAGGGACCGCTGCGGCTTACAGCTACAAGAGGGCGGCGGCGGCTGAGGTGGACGGCCGCGTGCGTGGGTGGTGTCGTGGTGAGTGCAGTAATGATTCACCAATCCTTCGCCGCCCGTATGATGATGGGCGCTTGATGGTGGTTGGCGTATTGTTCATCGCAGCAGCAGAGGCAGTTCTAACTCTCGTTGCTGGCCTCGCCGTGCTGGCGATCGGCGTCGCTTTGACGGGGAGAGAGACCGCCGGAGGCGGAGGCGAAGGCGGGCGGACCGGAGGAGGAGGTAACTAGCCAGTAGCCACACCTTGCCTTTTTTCCCCGGGATTTTTTGCGGTACTGGCTCGCATCTTGCCGTCTTTGCGGCTGGCATTCTCTCTCGTTGCGGCCTTTCTCGTGTTCGGTTTGTAGGCTTCCAAGCTAAGCATCCGCTTTTGAACTTTTCTCGACTCCCCTCTCGCTCCGTCCGCTGCAGCCTTTCCTTCCTCCGCCGTGTTTATTTTACTACCAGTCGCCGGCAGCCCGGCAGGATACCCTCCACCTTCTCGAAAAGATCAGGACAGTGAGAACGACTGAAAATATTTAGTGAGCTCTGTATCTGAAAATCACAGATAGGTCCCTCACTCCCTCCTCTAGTGTCATACTTCCAATTTCGTGAAAGTGGAAAAGGAGAAGAGGATGAAACACCGTCCTTGTCTCGTCTTCCCCGGCGCCGACGGTGCCATCGCCGGCCACGGCGCGGCACGAGGATGGAGGGTCGATTGGTAGAAACGTCAGCTCACCTGCTGCGCTGTACACAAGCCTTGCAGTAGGGAGTAGACTAGTTGGCAACCCGATGACACGTGGGGCCCGCGTGGCAGAGCTAAGTTCGGATACGAGGTGCGGGGCCCGCACCCTCGCGCCATCGAGTACGTCCGATCCGTGAGCCCGACATGGCGCGGTCCTTCGGGCTCGGTCGGTCTGCTGGGTCGGATGGTGTGGTCCGGCTATGCGACGCTGACACGTGGACCCCACCCGTGGAACGCCCCATCCTGTCACCACGAACTCGCACGACCTTTATTTTGTGCGAAAAGTAGTTGACACGAAAAGGCGTCGTGTATTCGCACATCGCGTGCGCGGTGCCTGCTACTGATATGTGGGTCCCTTATATTTTTTGCATGAACTACTTTTTCTCTTCTTTCATAGCTAATTACATTGGTTAGTGTTAATCTCGAGTCAAGGGGAGTCTTGATTTTTTTTCTTTTGTTTGCGTGCAAGCCTTATACCACAAAGTTAAAGTTGAGTTGTGTTTAATTTTTTGCCACGTTTTGTGTATTTAACGATTAGAACCAAAAATTATATGTCATACACTTTTATAAATTAAAAAAATAAATTCCAGCAACTCGGGACAAATCTCTCTTATTATATGCCTCCAGCTTCTGAAGAACTTGAATCTTTACGATACGTCACTCCCACGCAATTATTTCGCCATGATTTTTTATGTTGAGAAAGTGCAAGATCTTTGGATTAGAATACAAGAAAGTAACATGAAAATTATCGCAGCCTAAATTTCCCTCCTTTTGCAAAGCATCTTGTCTTCTTAAGCACTCTTTTAATAAATCACGACCTTTCCAGAGCAAAGCAAACGGGATTTTTTTTTCATTTCAGTTTATGATATTGAGAGAACTGCGTCTCATGGGCCAGTCTGTTTAGTATTCCATCAAATGATGTAGCTCAATATAGTAGTATATTAGTATTCCATCACAATCGAACCACTTGTATTTGTAGATTTCTTCCACTTTTCGTTTTGTTTGTTATGATTCACTCCTCACCGACTAGCGGTCGTTCTCCAGTCAAAACTCGAATTCGATTAACCACATTGAAAATAAGTCAGAAAATTCCGGGAAATTTGATAGAACTTCGTACCGGCTCGTAATTGTGGTTGTCGTCCGTCGTCACAGCGTGGCTTCGGATTTCACGTTTCGTTTACCCAAAGTAAGGAAAGATCGGGGTGAGTACTATACTGAGTACAGTAGATCTCGAATGGTTAGCAATAGCTTTCCAAGATTGATCTTTGATTTATTTTTAATAGCAGAGGATTCTTTGCCGTGTTTGCTTCTTACTTCTCCTGCGTTGTTTTCTTTTCCAATATTTGTCCCCTTCGTTCTTTACTGAGAGTGAGCCACTAATTTAGTCTGACACTGCAGATCACAAGGTGGGGTGTTGTAGCTACTACCAAGGAATGAGCTTGCAGAACTGTACGGCCGCGGCCGCGGACCCTCCGGCCGGGACGGCGGAGGAGCTGCTCGAGCGGGCGCGGGAGCTGTTACCGGCCGCGCTGGATTCTGCGCGCGCGGCGACCGGCTTTGGGGCGCGGTGGAAGGCTATTGCGGCGAGGCTGGAGAGGGTGCCGCCGTGCCTGTCCGACCTGTCCAGCCACCCATGTTTCTCCAAGAACTCGCTCTGCAGGGAGCTGCTGCAGTCGGTGGCCGTCACGCTCGCCGAGGCCGCCGAGCTCGGGGCGCGCTGCCGCGAGCCGCCGAGGGCTGGGAAACTTCAGATGCAGAGTGACCTTGACGCCCTCGCCGGCAAGCTGGACCTTAACCTCCGGGATTGCTTGCTTCTTGTCAAGACTGGTGTGCTGTCCGATGCGACCGTGCCTGTGCCTCCATCGGAGGCCGCGGCCACCGTGGCACAGACGGATGTGCGTGAGCTGCTTGCCAGGCTGCAGATTGGGCACGCGGAGGCGAAGCACAGGGTGGTGGATGGACTTCTTGATGCGTTACGCGAGGACGAGAAGAGCGTGCTGTCGGCGCTCGGCCGTGGCAACGTGGCCTCCCTGGTGCAGCTGCTCACGGCGACGGCGCCCAAGATGAGGGAGAAGGCGGCTACTATCCTCTGCTTGCTCGCCGAGTCTGGCAGCTGCGAGGGCTTGTTAGTGTCAGAAGGCGCGCTGCCGCCGCTCATCCGGCTGGCCGAGTCCGGCAGCTTTGTCGGCCGAGAGAAAGCTGTCATCACACTGCAGCGACTGTCCATGTCTCCCGACATTGCCCGTGCCATCGTCGGCCACAGCGGCGTCCGCCCACTGATCGACATCTGCCAGACCGGGGACTCCATCTCGCAGTCCGCCGCGGTCTGCACGCTCAAGAACCTTTCGGCAGTGCCGGAAGTCCGGCAGGTGCTGGCGGAGGAAGGCATCGTCCGCGTCATGATCAAACTGCTGGATTGCGGCGTCGTGCTCGGCTCCAAGGAGTACGCTGCGGAGTGCCTGCAGAACCTCACGTCAAGCAACGACAGCCTCCGGCGCGCCGTTGTGTCCGAGGGTGGCCTGCGCAGCCTGCTCGCCTACCTCGACGGCCCGTTGCCGCAGGAATCTGCCGTGGGCGCGCTCCGCAACCTCGTGTGTGCCGTCTCGCCGGACAGCCTGGTGTCAATAGGCGTGCTCCCACGGCTTGTCCACGTGCTCCGTGACGGCTCCGTCGGCGCGCAGCAGGCCGCCGCCGCATCTATCTGCAAGATCTCGAGCTCGACGGACATGAAGCGCCTGGTCGGCGAGCACGGCTGCATGCCGCTGCTGGTGCGGCTGCTGGAGGCCAAGTCGAATGGTGCGCGCGAGGTGGCGGCGCAGGCGGTGGCGAGCCTGATGAGCTGCCCTCCTAACGCCAGGGACATCAAGAAGGACGAGAAGAGCGTGCCCAACCTGGTGCAACTGCTGGAGCCGAGCCCACAAAACACGGCCAAGAAGTACGCCATCTCGAGTCTTCTGTCTCTCTCTGCGAGTAAGCGCTGCAGGAAGATGATGATCTCGCACGGCGCCATCGGGTACCTGAAGAAGCTCTCCGAGATGGACGTCGCCGGCGCCAAGAAGTTGCTCGAGAAGCTGGAGCGCGGCAAGCTGCGCAACCTCTTCAGTAGGAAGTAGCCAGCAGAGGCAGCTGCGTTGCTGCAAACTGAAGCAACTACGCGTAGCAGCAAGCCAGTAAGCGCCTGTCAAGAAGCGTTCTTTTTGCCGTAACCTGTATAAAAAATCCCGTGCTCTTTCATAGACTCTATGAAGTGAAGTGGGGTGCCGTTGCAATGCATTACAGGGCATAGAGCATCGGTGCTATCTGATCTGAACATAATCGCGTTGTAATATTGTCGCTATCTAATTGCTTTGTGTATGTCAGGAGGCTCGTTAGCTCCTATCCGTCTCAGTGCCAATAAGAAGCTAGCTATTCTCAGATTCAGACAAAATCATTTGCAGTGTTTGAAGCGACATGATCATTTTTGTTTACGGCAAATAAAGACCAGATTTGATGATCTTGTACTGGAAAAGTTGCACGTAATCACTGTTAATGGCGGGCGTATCTTGTAGTAGCAGCACATTTTTGCGAGTGACTTTGGAGTAATTGGGAGCATGATGGAGACAAAGTCTCGAGGAGGTAACCGCACGCAGGAAATGATGGGGAGTTGGGGACTCCATTGCCGTGATCCCGTAACCCCTCTTTTCTTTCTTGGATAGCCAGTGTACTGCTGAATGCGGATGATTGTGCAGGTGAAGGATGCAATCCATGAGTGTTTATCAGTTGGCGATCGGTCCCCTTCTCTGCAACAGGTGACTCTCTATCGACTAACATTTTTGACTGACGCAATCATCAGCATTTTTGACTGACGCAGTGATGACTGATGACTGGTGAATGAGGGACGCTGCCTGCATTCTGATTTCTGAATCATGGCTGTTGTGTGCTTGTGCCACAGCACTGAAACCCTGAAAGCCAGAGGTGAATTGGACTACGGTATTACTCCCAGGCTATAAATTAGGAGCATAAGCTAGATGCAACTGTGCTAATTGGATGATGGTCTGACGGAGACTGCTAAATAAATGGTTGTTTGATTATTTGATAATTTTGGGAATAACATTTGGTACTGTCTAAGTCATCAAATCTCGCCGTGGCGGGTTCTTGTGTATTGACATCAGATGAAAGTGTTTTTGGTGCTACTCAGTGCTGGTACTTGGTTACGATCTAACCAGTATTAGAGGACTTTTTAATTCATAACCATTTAGCAAGTGTTAGCTTTTTCTTTTATGATATGATATGATCTGTCAAATATTGAACTGAACAAATGGTTTGTTCAAATTCAAGACTTGTCCTGAATGGAATCCCGGCCTGCAGTGTTCTGGAATACTACGAAACCTGAAGCGGAATGAAGCACATGAGTACAGGACTGTCCAGTGTCCGCCACCAAACGATCACCGAATCCCTAAGCGGCGGCGGCGAGCAGAGCCGGTTACGGAGCGGCCTGCAGAGAGCTACGCTGCCGCTGGCCTCCAGCACAGCGTCGACCGTGCTCGGAGGCTGCGCACAACGCACATTTTTTTATATTTATTGAACCAACTCTCCATCTCAAAAATTCATAAAATTAGTTTCTCAAACATTTTCTAATAGGATGTTTTTTGACATGTGACATGACTGTATGATTTTTTTGCGTTTAGATTCTTCCTGTTGTCCTAGGGCAGCAGTCCCAGAGAATGGGAAGGATCAAACACAAAAAATCCCGTTGTGCTTTTTGCATATTGATCTTTGGGAGAGGAGAAAGAACCCGAGGGAGTTTTTTGCCTCAAAAAATCCTTGCGTTTTTTGGTAATTAATAAATTTTGTCTAGTACCACCAGTCTGCCCTCTCGACATTGTTTTATAGATTTTTTTCTCAATTTTTGAAACTGAGGGTTAGTTATGTTAATCAAAAAATAAATAAAAATAAAAATTTTTGGGCTGTCAGGCGAAGATTAAGGCCTATTTATTTCAGCTTTGAATTATAACAATTCATTTTTTTCGTAAGCTAAAACAAACGGGGCAACTTATTCTATCAATTTATTATAATCTAGAGTACAGAATTATAATAAACCAATAGAGTACAAAATTATAATAATCCAGTAAGCTGGTAGAACTCAGCCTTTTTATAAGCTAGATTGTTATAATCCAAAGCTGAAACAAGTAGGACCTAAAGGATGGACCAAGCTAGAGCTGCACGAACATGTGCAGTCCGTTTAAGTTGGGCTAGAACATTGTGAGGTCGGAGTGCGGCTAGGGACTGGGGGCATCGTCGCCTCCGTCTGTCTACTGCTGCCGTATTGTCGGCTGTCGAAGTGACACAGGTCATGGTGATCCGGTCGTTGTCAACCCAATGCTCTTCATCTCCGCAGTTCTGCACTCGTCTACAGCGTATGACGATCGAATCGACCCATGTTGGCCGACGGAGATCTTCTCTGGCGATAGCATCACCAGTCGATGCACGCGTGCTCCGCCGCCATGACATCCTTTTGAGTCGAAGCCATGAAGTCTGGTGTTCAACGCGATGAATATGCAGATGATTGATGTGAGTCTTTAGGCCCGTGTATGTCCCCCTCCAATGACAGCGGCGCTACGGAGAGACGATGGGCGGCGATCGATGCTTCACCGGATTCCATCCTGGTCCATCTTTAAATCGACTCTTCTGTCATGGTTGTGCCGGTGGTGACATCGTTGAGCGCCACATTTGTTGGCTAAGGATGGCTATCAAAGTGGCGGGAGTGTTTTGAATTGATGTAATTCGTTTTGTATAAACATTGGCGTAAAACTCATATGGGTGACGTAAAACGAGGCTAGGGGATGGGGAGAGTGGTTGTACTTTTGTCGAACATGCTCCAGGGTTTGGGGCACAAGAAATGAAATCATAATAGAATTCCTCTCCTAGTGTGTCTCATGTGTTTTGGCGATCGACATTGGCAACGAATTCTCCGGCGAAATCTCTGGTGAACTTCCTCATCAACGGTGGTACGTAACATTCTGGTATCAGATCTCGGTGGGTTGAGTGTGCTATCAAGAACTCCTCGATCGGTCAATAATTACTCATAGGGTTCGACTAGTTTGGGCAGCGAGCGAGTCAATCTGGCGCGCCAGTCGTTGCAAGTGAGGCAAGTTTTGGCGGCGTTAGGAGAGATGGAGGAAAGAGTTCTGGAAGCGATGATGGTGCTGGCTAGAAAGGTGGATGCCATGTCAGGCCTGGCTGCAAAGGTGGAGGGGATTGATCTGATTCAAGAGAAGTTGATGCAAATTGACTTCAAACTGGAATTATAGAGGGAGCGGATGGATCAGATGCAATCTATTGTCAACCAAGTGCAGTTAGAACAAGTGACGGCGATAGGGATGATGAAGGCATCCACTAGGGGCAACTCATGTGGGAGAGACTTCAGGTATACAGTCTTTTGACATTTCCCTGCTCCTGTTTTCTGGCATGGTTGATGAGTTGGAAAGGGATAGAGGGCCACCAGAATTTCATCAAAGAAGATGGGTGCCTCCGAAAATGGATTTGCCAAAATTTAATGGAACTGATGCTCGTGTGTGGATTGATCATTGTTTGATGTACCTGGACATGTATCAAGTTCCAGAGCAGTATAAGGTGTTTGTGGCATCCTTGAACATGATTAACAAAGTAACACATTGGTACAAGGCATGGAAACAAGTGCTGGGAAGACATACTTGGGGTTATTTTAGTATTGTTGTACTAAAAGAATTTGAAGTGGATATGGAACATATCAAGCTGAATGGACTACTGAAATTGAGACAATTGGGTACTGTGGGTGACTATAAGAGTCGGTTTGACAACTTACTGTACTAGATCTAGTTGTATGATCCGATGGCTGCTTGTGAGTTGTGGTTGGTGGGGCAATTTGTGTTAGGCCTAAAGGAAGATATATTGATACATGTGCAATCACAAGTTCCCAAGTAAATGAGTCATGCTTATAATCTATATTTAGCTAAGGAAAGTCTCATCGACCTCATTGAGCCAAAGAGGAAATGGGGACCCAAACAAGGTGTGGTTGGCACAACTGTTGACAAACCGAAAATAGGCTCGAGAGATATTTAGAAGGCACAACAACTCAAGGAATTTCACAAAGATAATGGATTGTGTTTCAAGTGTGGGGAGAAGTACTCACCAACACATCAATGCACTGTACCTCAGACAGCCCAAGTTCATGCAACAAAAAAGCAGTGGAAACACCAGAGATCTTATCTGACTTGATATTAGATAAGGTCTCTATAAGGAATTCTAAAGAAGAGGAGGACACTGCTTATTTGTCAATCAACGCGTTAGTTGGGCTTCATGTATTAGGCACTATTCAATTACAAATATTAGTGCAAAATCTGCAATTGTTGTTTTTGGTGGACTCATGTAGCTCCCATAGCTTCCTAAATGCCTCCCTGTTGGAACAACTCCAGGTGCCTACTACCAGCATAACTCCTCTTACATTCAAGGTAGCAAATGGTGAGTTAATGTCTTGCATTCAGTATGTGCCCTAGTTTGAGTGGTGGATTTAGGGCCACACGTTTTGTTAGGATATGAACAATTTACCAATCAGGGGTTATGATGCAATCTTGGGTATGGACTGGTTGGAAGCTAACAACCCCATGGAGTGTGATTATGTGTATAAAAGGATCTCATTCTCTTGCAAGGGGCATCCAGTCACTTTACAAGGAGTGATACAGAATCAACCTGCTCAACTTCAACCTATTTCTCTGCAACAATTACTTAAATGTCATGACAAGCATGACATATGGGCAGTTGCAGTAGTTCAAAATGTGGCAGAGACTTGCCAACAAACAACTCCATCTGAGGTGCAATAGGTATTGGACCAGTTTCCATCTTTTTTCAGTTACTTAATCAGTTGCCACCTCACAGGAGTTTTGATCATGACATATCCTTGTTACCTAGCACCACACCCGTAAACACTAGGCCTTATCGATACTCACCACCTTAGAATGATGAGATTGAGAAACAAGTGGCTGACATGTTAGAATCAGGATTGGTTATCCCAAGCTATAGTCCATTCGCCTCTCCTGTTCTGTTTGTAAAGAAAAAAGATGGCTCTTGGTGTTTTGCATTGACTACCGGAAGCTCAATTTTGTGGCAATCAAAAACAAGTTTTTGTCACCGGTGATTGATGAGCTACTCGATGAATTAGGTGGTTCTCAGTATTTTTTTCAAACTTGATTTGAAAAGTGGCTATCACTAGATACACATGTGTGAGGAAGATGAGCCTAAAACATCATTTCATACTCACCATGGCCATTTCCAATTCTTTGTGATGCCATTTGGCCTCACTAATGCCCCTGCTTTCTTCCAATGCTTAATGAATTCCATTTTTGCAGTTCACATGCGTAAATATGTTTTGGTGTTCATGGATGATATTTTGGTGTACAGTCGTTCCTTGCCAGATCATATACAACATCTTACTTAAGTACTGTTAATCTTACAACAACATCACTTGTGTGCCAAAGCAGTAAATGTTCTTTTGGCCTTCAACAATTGGAATATCTTGGACATATTATCTCAGCTACAGGAGTCGCCACAGACCAAAAAAAAACTTGGGTGATGTGTGATTGACTGGTGCCCCAATTGCTGACAGAATTGAGAGGATTCTTGGGTTTAACGGGATATTAATGTAAGTTTATTCGCCATTATGGTATTCTCACCAAGCCTCTTACTCTACTACTTAAAAAATCCTTGCGGTTTAAGTGGACTGATCAGGCTCAACTAGCCTTTGATAAGGTGAAAAAGGAGTTGATACTCCGGTCCTTGTTTTATCACGGTTTGATAAGCCATTTTCTATTGAAACGGATACATATGACACCGGTGTTGGTGTAGTCTTAACTCAATTGGGACACCTAGTAGCATTCTACTGTAAAGGCTTGGGACAAAAAAATTAGCAGCTATCCATCTATGAAAAGGAGTTTCTCGCAGTATTGATGGCAGAGGATAGATGGCGTTCTTACCTCCTCAGAGGACCGTTCACCATATATATACAGATCACAAATTGTTATGTCAATTGGAAATACAAGTTCTCACTTCATAGATGCAACGTAAAGCTATGATGAAACTTTTTGGACTGTAGTACAAGTTTCAGTACAAGAAAGGGGTGGATAATTCAGCTGCAGATGCTCTATCCAGAGTGGGTCACATGTTCCAACTTGAGGCAATTTATGCTATACAACAAGTATAGTTACATGAAGTGCTCAACTCTTATGTGGTAGATAGTCAAGCTCAAGACTTACTGCGGGAATTGGTGGTTATCAGTACAAATACACATGGCTATGAATTGGTAGATGGCCTCATTAAGCATAAGGGAAAAATTTGGATAGGCGCCAATTTGTCGCGCCCCGATTTAATAAATCAGGACTTTATTGAAATTCCATAGAAAATCAATAAAACAAGACGTTCATCATGCGAC
Source organism: Zizania palustris (assembly GCA_019279435.1). NCBI lineage: Eukaryota > Viridiplantae > Streptophyta > Magnoliopsida > Poales > Poaceae > Zizania > Zizania palustris. Next base: position 27,015,465 of record JAAALK010000082.1, on the reverse strand, counting down.
CACGTACAATACGAGCAATCATTCACGGTTCGTAGACCGCATTAGTACAAAAGTGTATAAAGATGAAGAGAAACTAATAAAACAAAGGGTCCTAGATGAACGCCTCCTTCCAGTCTCGCCTTGACTGGGTCGCTACTCCAGACCTTCATCCTCCTCGTAGTAGACGGGCTCTGATGGTGTAAGTCAACGGGGTGAGTACAGATGTACTCAGCAAGCCACCGAATGCAAATATAATGCAAGGTAGTAACAAGGGGGATAGTGGCTAATTTTGCGGAAGAAGCATAATTGTAAAGCATTAAAGGTGATCAATTTATTAGTACTGAAATGTAAACATGTGTATGCATCGTCATCTTCTAACTCGAGGAGTACGTTCTACCTCCTCGCACAACAGTCCTTACATGCCATGAATAACTCAATCATTCAAACAATTGTAAACTAACTGTGAGTAGTCACACAACCCGCCCTTGACCGTGGGCTCGGCTTTTCGAAAAGATTAAATCACTCTGATCAGAGATGTACCACTGTACCCACAAGGCACGCACTCATCACTTACACCAAAGTGTAACGAGATGACCCATTTCACGGGAACTCGTGCCAAAACCTTCCATATGGTCTTCCCCGACTCAACAGCACCCTCTTATGGGTTTCGTATCGTGTCTCGCCATGTCGAGTTTCCACCATACCCCCCCTTGAGCCATCGTCGGTACAAGGCGCCCTGAGGGCTAGCCCCTTGCCCCCTCCACTATGGTGCTAAGAGCCGGAGTGTTCCACACTTCCAGTTAGGACTTACCCATTAGACTTGTGGTTGGTACGGAAGTGCTTTGCAACAGATCCCACAGACCGGTCCTTATAGTGCCCCAGGTGCGACCAACCAGTTTCCGAGCTTGCACCCGGAACCCACCATACTTATAACTTAGCCAACTCCAACAGAGTCCAGAGACGAGAATAACGGGGAAATTCATATATCAGAATCCAGCTATCTACGATTCATTCTTTATATCCTATAGCAGTTGTGCCGGTACATTGGGCACTAGCTAATATAATATTTGTAGAGTGACAAGGAGTTAAGGCTCAATAAGCATGGCTTGGGTTTGCACACAAGGACGGGGATCTAGTAAATATAAGTGTAAGGCTTGATTATTGGACTAATGCAATATTAACCTATGAGTTATAGCGATACTTTATTAAAACATGGGCTCAAATATGATCAACTGTTTCAACAGGGGTGGTCGATGACTTGCCTTGCTCAGCAAAGGATGAAGGAGGAACCTCGGGATAGAACTCCGGATCTTCGACGACGTCGTAGTCTTCTCGATACGGAAAAGTAAAGAAAGCATTCAATAAACAATCCAAAACAAATCAATCATACTAATATACATGTTTTTGTTGGATTAAGTAAGGGATATAGAGTCTTAACTTTTAGGGTTTTGTTACTTTAAACATTTACGATTAATTTTTAATGAGATTCCTAAATTTTATATAATTATTTTTCCTAAGGGGGTTTTTATTTTTCCCTTTTTAGAGATGAACTAGAAAGGTATAAATTAGCCTTGATGTTTTATGGTATCAAAAATAGTGACTTTAAATTATTAAGTCTTCTGAAGTTTGGTATATAGTTTTAAGATAATTTCATAAAGTATGGATCTTTACTATATGAATTAATTAAATACCCTAAAAGGGCTTTTTTGTAATAGGATTTAATAGAACAAAGTGGGCAAAATGAATATTCTATTTTTATTGTATTAAAAATAGTGAACTCAAGTTGTTAGGTTTTCTGAAGTTATTATATAAGTTGTCATGACATTTTTATAAAGTGTTTAACTTCTATTATATGAATTACTTCATTTATCCTACAAGGGCTTTTGTAATATTAATTAATATATTAAAGTGGGCAAAGTGAACATGTTATTTTTGTTGCATTAAAACAGTGGAATAAAGTCATTAAGGCCTCTGAATTTATTATATAATTTTTATGATATTTTTGTAAAGTGTTGCATTTTATTATATGAGTTAATCATTTATCTTAAAAGGGCCTTGGAAATGTTGTTTAATAAATTAAGATGAGCAAAATGAATTATTATATTTTTATTGGCTTATAAACAGTGTACTGGAGTCAATATATCATCTAAAATTATTATATAAATTTTAAGAGTTTTTCTGAATGAAATAATAATTAAATCCTAAAGGGGTCTTAGGAATGTTATTTAATAAAATGTCATGGACAAAATGGTCATTCCATTTTTATTGTATTAAAAATAGTGAAATGGAGCCAAAATATCTTCTGAAATTAGTTTATAAATTTTTAAGGGTTTTTCTGAATTATTTAATTAAAGTATTAATTGAACCCTAAAGGGGAATTTTCTTCATTATTTAATAAGATTTTTATATGCCAACTGAACATATTGTTTTTATTGTATGAAAGTGTAGAGATTAAAAAGACAAATTTTCCAGAATTGAAATGGTGAAATTTGGAGTTAATTTGAGCAAGATATGAATTTTGGAAGTTTAAACTATTTTCCTGAATTTCTATTTAAATAGAAAACCTGCGTCGGTCCACGGTGGGCCAGGTCCACCATGGACCCGCGCACTGTGCGCGTGGGCCGATCGGATCTGGACCGTTGGATCCAGATCCAACGATTGCAAGCGCAACGGGTCACTTAAGTGACATCCAACGGCTGAGATCGACCGATACCGGTCAACCTCAGTCAAACGCATCCGGGCGCTCGGTTTCAGGATCTAATCCTGGCCGTTCGCTGCAGATCAAACGGCTACGGCTTCGTCCGACACGGCACGCAGCGAAGGGGGGGTACGCACCCTTCTTCTCCGGTGACGGTGGCGCACGGGTGCGAGCGTGGCGACGGCGGTGAGGGCCCTAAGCCCTAACTCACGACAAAAATGGGAAGAGGAGGGGGAGGGGGGTCACGACCGTACCGGAATTGGCGGGGAAGGATGACCAATGGTGGCCGGCGACGAGAGGGGGTGGTGAGGCCCTTCGGGATTGGCGGCGACGGCGAGATTTGGTGACGACCCGGCCCAACGGAGATGGGGCCGAGGGAGGGTGAGCGATGGCGGTCCCGTCGGTGTTGGCGGCGAGGGTGGAGGTGGCCCGGGGCGTCGGTGATCGTCTGATGGAGCTCGAGCAGAGGGGAGGGAGGGAAATATGGTGGCAATGCTCAGGAACGCGAGGGCTCGGGCTCTGGTGGCGCGGTGAAGTGCGGCGACGTTGGGGGGATTAAATAGGGGTCACCGGCGGCGGAATAGGAAGGTTGACCGAGGGGAAATCGAGGAGGATTCCAAAAGCTCCGGCGAGGTTTCTATAGCTCTCGGATCCTTGCCATACATGGCGAAAGCGCGTGGGAAATAGAGGGAAGGTGATCGCCGAAGGACGGGGGAGGGAATCCTGGCCTTGGTTTGGCGAATCCGGCCGGCCGGTGGCTGAAAACGGAAGGGGGCCATCGGGATGGAAGGGGAGGGATCCCCTTCCCTTTGGAGAAGATGGAACTGACAGGTGGGGGCCACCTGTCAGTCGGTGGGCGCGAGAGAGGAGAGGCTGACACGCGGGACCAACTGGCAGCAAGAGGGAGGGGGGGCGGCGCCGACCAGTGGGCCATACTTGACAGCGACCGAGGGGGATGCGGGAGAGGCTGGTAGGTGGGCCTGAGCGTGGTGCGGTGCGGAGGAGAGAGGGGACGGCGCGCTGACAGGTGGGTCCCGCTTGTCAGCGAGTAGGGCTGCGCTGGGCTGGGCCGAAATGGTTTAGGAGGGAAATACGGGGTTGCGGCCCATTACTATTTAAAATTGTTTTTCTGTTTAAATTAATTCCAGAAATTTAATTATTTGATTAAGTCTTGAAGCACTGTTGCTAAAATTTTGTAAAAATTCTCAAAAATATTTCTTGGTCTCTAGTTTATCCCATAAAATTTTCAAGTCCAAATTTTGAATATTTGTCTCTATTTGGCTTTAATAGGGCTCTTTTAGGATTTTTATTAATAACACAATTCAGAAATTCATTTAATATTATTTTTCCTTTATTTTATTTCCTTTTAATTTTGGGGCTGTTACACAATTCCTCACTTCAAACCAAATTAATTGTTGCTTTCCATTCCTCTGCTATTGCTGGGCATTCTGGTATGCAGGCAACTTATCAACACTTGCACAAACTATTTACTTGGCCTGGGTTGAAAATTATAGTGCAGGAGTTTGTCAAGCAATGTCCAGTATGCCAACAGTCCAAACATGAAAATTGCAGCAACCCGGGTTTGCTACAACCATTACCCATTCTACATGGATCTTGGCAGTACTTAACTATGGATTTTATTGAGGGTTTATTGGTATCGGAAGGCTTCAATTGTATTCTATTTGTAGTTGATCGCTCCTCCAAATTTGCTCACTTTATGTCCCTGAAACACCCATTTACTACTCCATAAGTGGCACGATTATTTTTGAACAGGATTGTATCATTATACAGCTTACCAAAATCCATTATGTCCGACTGAGACAAGGTATTCACTAGTAATTTCTGGAAGTATCTCTTTGATAGATTGCAAGTTCCACTACAGTTCTCCACTGCATATCATCAGCAGACGGATGGCCAAACATAACGCGTCAATCAATGTTTGGAAATGTATTTGCACTTAGCCATAGTGGTCACACCTCATCGTTGGATTCAGTGGCTGCCATTATCTCAATTCTGGTATAATACCAGTTTCCATACTGCCTTGCAGTGTACTCCTTATAAAGTGTTATTTGGTATGGATCCCTCTTATGCTTTTCTGCCAGCCTTATCACTTCTTGGAGATAGTACAACTTCAGTTCCTCATGTTGATCAACTATTGCATGACTGGCAATTGTTCTTAGAGATGTTGTAATAGCAACTGGCAAGAGCTCAAAATCACATGAAGCAGCAAGCTGACCTGAACTGCACATTCCGTTCATTTCAGGTTGGGGCTTCTGTTTACCTGAAACTCCAACCATATGCTCAATCATCTATGGCTAATAGGCCCTACCCCAAGTTATCCTTTAAGTATTTTGGTCCGTTTGAAGTTCTTATCCATATTGGCCCAGTCGCCTACAAGCTAAAACTTCCGGATGATAGCCTCATCCACCCAGTTTTTCATGTCTCACAACTTAAACAATTTGTTCCCTACAATTCTCATGTGTTTGCAAAGCTGCCTTCGCCCGTGGAGCTGGATGTGGCTAACTTGGTTCCAACAACGATCCTAGATCAACGTTTGGTGAAAAAGGGAAATGCAGCACATGTCCAGATTTTGGTGAAATGGGGCTCCCTGCCGCCCGCGTGTGCTACCTAGGAAGAATACTATGTTTTGCAGGCTCGTTTTTCATCGACACCTATTTAGGATGAAGATCGTTCTTGAGGGGGCGGCAATGTCACAGATGTGCCAACGGTAACATCGTCGAGTGCCACTGGTTTGTTGGCCAAGGATGTCTATCAGAATAGCGGGAGTGTTTTTGAATTGATGTAATTCATTTTGTATAAGTGTTGGCGTAAAACGAGGCCAAGGGCTGGGGAGAGTGGTTGTACTTTTGTCGGATGCGCTCCAGGGTTTGAGGGACAAGAAATGAAATCATAACAGAATTCATCTCCTGGCGTGTCTCTTGTGTTATGGCGATCGACCTTGACGATGAATTCTCTGACGAAATCTCCGTTGAACTTCCTCACCAACGGTGGTACATAACATCTTCCTCTCGATCTTGGTTTGGTTGGTCATAATTGATTTTTTTTCCTTTTTTTTGTGGTGTGCACATGATTCGACCATCTGCATTGCATGATTGCAGCCATTGATTATATTGAGCCAGGAAGGACAAATTGCGACTTTTTTAGTGAAATGCAGTCACAGGTTCACATTATCACACTATCACTAGCTAGCCATTGGCACAGTATTGCTTCAATATTCTGTTCTTGTTCTTGTGTCAGATAAGCCCATCACCCATGCATTACACATGATGGCTGAATGATATTCACTGTGGCTGCATGGAATCTCATTTGCTATTCTGATCATGAATTACCTAGTAGCTACAACATCTAAAAAATACAAAAAATAGTACCTGCTGCATTGATGTAGTTCTAGATTAATACGTAGATCGAACTTAATTTGGACAGTCAATTTCAATTGGGTATCTGTTGCCACACTTGCTGAAGCCTCCCAACCGACGGTTGGGTGCAATTGAACTGTATAAAAGTTCAGTATCTGGCTGTGAACTGCATCTTGGTTCATCTTGCCCATCCAACATTTCTTTTCCTAGGAAGGTACATTTTTCTTTGATAAGGCATGGGGCCTTTATTTTTCATGCATCACACGGAACCAGGTATTTGCCTGTTGCTAAACCAGCACTATCGACTGACGTAGACTGGTGGTTTTATTGATAATATCTTCTTTCATCTTCCTACATTTCATTTCAGATGACTGTTTATTATCTATGGTACCTAGTGTAGTAGAGTGGTGATCTTGTTATTTACCTGGGACCTAAATGATAGCAACATAGTGTCTTTTTAGATGTGGGACAAGTTTGACAATCCACTAAAAGTGTTATAAGAAATAAATACTTTGTTGAGTGATATGGTTTTGCTTAGAGCATCTCTAAGAGATTATTTATATAATTACCTAAATTTGAATTTAGGTATTTTAGTAAAAATAAAACTCTAAGAATCTCTCTAAATGAGTCCCTTACCTATTTCATTCCCTAAATCACCTCTCATTTCTCTCAAATATAAGATTACTTTAGTCATTTCATATTCTCATCCATGCATATTTTTTCTCTTGTGAGTGTATTGTTTTCTTTTTCTCGTGTTGTTATATACTGGATGACACGTATATTTAAAATTACTATAGTTTCACACAAAATTATTATAGATTATAGGCCATATTTGCATTATTTAAAAAATAGGGATCATGATTATATAGAAACTGATGTAGATTGATTAATTTTTAGGGAGAAATAGAGTTTAGGATAATCCCTATATAAGATTTAGGGAATAAAATTTAAGAGACGCTCTTAAGAAGGAGATGAAGGAACTGAACTTTTCAGTACAATGCTGTGTTTTTGTAACTGCCAGATGCAGCCTCTTCCATTGCTGGTTATCATTGTAAATCTGTAAGTGTATAGGATTCTTTTCAGTACAATGCTGTGTTCTTTGTAACTGCCAGATGCAGCCTCTTCCATTGCTGGTTATCATTGTAAATCTGTAAGTGTATATGATTCTTTTCAGTACAATGCTGTGTTCTTTGTAACTACCAGATGCAGCCTCTTCCATTGCTGGTTATCATTGTAAATCTGTAAGTGTATAGGATTCTTTTCAGTACAATGCTGTGTTCTTTGTAACTGCCAGATGCAGCCTCTTCCATTGCTGGTTATCATTGTAAATCTGTAAGTGTATAGGATTCACCCCTACTTTACAAATGTGATATTCCTTCCCTGTATCTTTCTTTCCCTCTCCCTGGAGCATGTGGCTCAGCTACTATGTATCATGTGACAAAGAAGGCAAGACCATGCTGAAAATTCTGTCATGCAGGATACTCTATCAAGTTGACACACAAGAATGTGTATTGAGGGATATATAAACAGTAGAAGCAAGTCCAGGAAATTCTGTCAGATGCACTCTGAAGTTTCACCTGTCTCAAGTTCTGAAGTAACACAACTACATCTCGAACTAACGGATGTTATTGTACACAAAGGAGAGAGAGAGAGAGAGAGAGAGAGAGAGAGAGAGAGAGAGAGAGCGGCCTATCATTGAACACCAGGGGAGATAGCGGCTAAGAATCAAAGCAACTCTTAATACTGCAGGAGTACCTTGAGTTCTTCAGAACATCAAGGCCATGGAGTTGAGCCTGGAGAAGCGGCTCACCATGTCAGCCGAGGTGAGGCTTTGCTGCGTCATGCTCCGGTGGAACTCCTGAAGCCTCTTGAGGAGGAGGACGATCCGCCGGCATGGGACGAAGACGAGTGTCAGTGGGATGAGCCATATGCCTAGTTCCACCACCAGCATGGCTGGTCTCCTTCTCTCTTTCACTGATGGCCCTGCAACTATTTGGATTTTGGACCGTGCGATTTCCTCTTGCCTAGTTGTGCCTACTGCCTCCATCTTTATATAGGGGAGGTGATGACATCCGCCATAATTTCTCTGTAGGCATTACTGTTTTGGATAGTGGAGCCTATTATGGATTACTTTCAGTTGTGGTGAACTGGAGATCACAATTTTTTTTAATTCTGTCCACATCTACTGGCTTTCATCTTACATGGACTTGTGTCAATATGTCCATCATCCATGATATGTTAATTACTTGATGGACTAATTAGTGAACTTCAGTGAACAGCTAGTCAGTAGATATGGGCATGTGGATTGTCACAATCATCTTGATCTAACAATTGTCCCTTATCATGCCTATATTTTACCATTGAGAGTTAGACTATGGGGACTTCCCAGTACTTGATACAAGTTCAGAAATTAGTAGGTTATGCTGAGTGCCCAGAGATAGTTTGGCATTTGGCTGATATTAGGGTGTATGACACAGCATTTTCATTGTCGTTTCTGTTTGTCGCTGCCATTCAGTGATATTATTGTAGTCTTATTCTGTTCAGACTCACTGTCTTTTGTGTCTTCCTTGGTACAGTTGTTAGCAGAGTAGTATTCTTGCATAAAGAAGCAACCCCCCAAAGGGAGCAACTTTGCACAGATTAAGAACTACCCTGTCGTGCCTGATGGAGCAACTTGCATGGTTTTCACACTCTGTGGAAAAAGACATGACATAAGGAAGAAGCTCATATGTGTTTTTTGTTATAATACATACACCTCAATGGATTAAACACAAGGCCTTAACTTTCTACCCAAATTTCTGGTTGCCGTTATCATCGTGGCCTGCCAACAGAATGTTCTTGGATCCATGAAACAACTGGAATCACATTCTGTTCCCGGTATGTTTTTGCTCTTTACAGCTCGCTTTGACGCTCTTCAGTTAGCAGAAATCTGTTTTTTATAATGGTGTTTTTGTGTGCACAGGATAAGATTCCTGATAAAATCTAATTATTATGTACTCCTTCCCATAAAGACTTCACTTTTAAGATAAATTTGATAAATTAGTGATAAAAGTAAAAGACCAAAGAACCCTTATTAAATAAGAATGTAATATTGTGAGATAGATAAGATGTAGGTAAGGAGTATTGAATAAATAAAATTTCTTAAATTAAACAAATAAATAGATATATATGAATTCTTTTGAGACAAAGTTAAATGTCTGGTAGTAAAGTCTTTTTTTACGGCGGGGATTACCTTTTTCCCTTTCGATTTGGATGTATCACACCTAATTCGTTAAGTGTTAGTGTGGCTGGGAAAGCCTGTCCGGATTAGGCAAGCACACGTCTCTTTCTGCACATTCTGATCCACCCTAATCTGGATTTGCACTTATGAAAATCTCGTCATTATCTCATAATCATGTCATACGATTGCGTAGCTCTTCACGGAAACTTCCGGTTCTGAACACCAACTCTCGTACCGTTCTGGAAGCTGGATGCGTCCGGCATTCAGAATTTCAGATCGTCAGCTCCATGGTGATCTTGGAAGGTTGTGCAACACACACTGATATCTGACGCCGATCTCCCTCTACTTCATTTACACCGGCCATGATGCCGCAAACTGTGGCAGATCGCAGGCTTTGTAACAAGATGGATGCGTGCAAGAAAAGAAAACTTTTGCCATTGAAACAACGGTGAGCAATGTGTGACCAAACCGTACTCAATAATCCTTGGAAATTGGTGACTGATGAAAGCGCGAAGTGCGTGTGAAGTCACACTGATGATTCATGAGTTGGCTGGTGATTGGATATCGACATATCGGAATCCATGTTAAGGTGGTAGAGTGTCGACGTGCAACTAACGTATCCCTGCCTGGTGACCTAGTACAGTGAGTGATCACTGATCAGGATTGTGTTTGATGATCAGGCTGTGGACTCAAGCATCTAACTAAGATTTGTGAACTCAAGGTTGTCAAATCTACCTCTAAGAAATCTAGATATAGCTATAGATTGATTGATGACATTTAGTTAGTAATTTGGTTTTTATTTTAAAAAAAATTTAGACTAAAGGTGTTTATTTTATTAAGTAAATGAAAATGTTTCGGCCTCTACATCTATAAATATATACGACAATTCATTATTATAAAATATAGAACTCTAGTTAAGATTTTGGCCACTAATGAACCAACTAACCAAAACATGGAAAGTAACCTAAAACCAATAGGTATGTTCTTCTGAAACATTCAATTTATTACTAAACAATCACCCAAACTTGGTGAAATGTATCAAACATACCCTAAATCCACCTAATAAATCCAGCCACTACATCAAATTCAAGTGCTGCGAGCCATGCAAAAGTGTGCAACAAGTAACTAGTGTGCTTGGTTGGAACAAACTCACACGGCAAAAATCTGGATAATTTTTGTGTGCTATGCTGTAATACTGTATGTGTAACTTTGTTCTACACATGGCTATAAGCTTAGGATTTTATGAAAGGGTAACCTCAGGATATCTGCTCAAATTTGAGGAGTTGCTTTTTGTGGAGCTTGTTTCTCTAGCTGGGTCATAACTGACATCAACACTATACCTGTCCTGTGTGGGATAAGATGGATACTCCTTGAAAAGTACATTAATATCTACAATATCTAATAAAAGTGCGACTTTTTAACATTGGCCAATTTAAAAAATACATTAATATCTACAATATCTAATAAATATCTTATTACCATATATTTTACGGTGAATTTAATGAACTATTTTGGCATCCTAGTGTTGACACTAAAATCCGTAGATCGAAGCACCAACACACCGATGTCGATTCGACCATCTAAAAGCGCGTGGATACCTAGAAATAACCCTAGGCGTGGCACGACGCCTACATCGCGTTCCGACGACCCTTGACCGTGACAATGGAGGGTGGAGTCGCCAGGCAATTAAACAATACCAAAATATTATTTAACTAACTAAATTATCGGGGAAGTGATCCAACCAGCCAAATCAGGGTCAGTTAGACCGAAGTGCACACGGCGGTCAGACCGGTCAAGACGGACCGGTCAGACCGGTGGTGCGAAGGTATCGCCGAAGGGGGGCCTCTGGCATAAACTACGAACGGTGGCCGAAGGGGGTATCCGGTCTTCAGTCATTCAGTCCGAAAGGGGACCTTCGGTCAGACTGAAGGTGGCCGAAAGGGGCTCTGGAGGGTGCTCCGGCATCCGGTGCGAAGTGTCCCGGGGCCTCTGCACGAAGCTCGGTCAGACCGGTCTCATGCCGTCGGTCAGACCACAGCATGTTGGCGCGTCAGATGACGGCGCGACACGGGATGGTCAGACCGGGATGACACCGTCGGTTAGACCTCCAGCTCCTGAAAAGTATGCCTCCGACTTCGGCGATCATTTTGTCGAAGATGGATGGGTGCAGTAGCCTTTGGGGGGAAGATGAAGATAAAACACTGCAAAAAAAACACCAAAAGATCAGAGGCAATTTGCCCTAGAGACCGAATTACCGATAAAAACTGATAGAAATATGTTATGTGGATTAAACGGGTGATTCATGAGCGAATCAACAAGGCTTATCGTGATTACGACACAACAAACGAATGGTTTACATCGCAAACCAATAAAAATGGACGTTACTTGGCTAATCCTAGGACAAGGAAAGTAGATTGGAAGTAAAGAACGATTCAAGGTAAATAATAGATTGGATCTATTAGGGTTTCGGGGGGCCTTGAATCGGACTTGCCCCTATATTTATAGGGGTTGGTCTTGTCGTTCCTGGGCTTAATTTCTACTATAATTTAACTTAGGTACCAGTCAAAGCTGTTAGGAATTGATTAGAGATAAAAATACCCCGAAATCAATTAAACCCAATCAGATTTGGGATGGGCCGGTCTAACCGGGCCCACGTGGCCGGTCAGACCGGCCTGTGCCAGGTCTGACATATTTTCGGGGTAAAATTACCAAAATTGATATTTTGACAATTTCAACCATTAATACCATTTTTTACCATCAACACCTAGTTATTAGTATATTTTTATATAAAATTGGTATGTTACGTAAGTTTGACGTAATATGTAAGGAAGGAGTAAGTCAGAGCAATCAAATTCTGTCAATGATGTCAATTTGCTTGAAATGGAGATAATGGATGCGGTAATCATCTCAGTAAAATTTGCTGTTTTTTAACTGTATAAATTTGTCCTACATGAAAAGAGGACAAGTATGAAGACGAATTCAGCATTTTTTACTGTATTTTTTTAAAAGTAGCATTTTTAATTGTTGGTATGTCATGAATTGAATGCAGGGCTCAAGATCAACCTTCCCCCAATTTATCCTTCCTGTATACACCAGCAAGTTCTGAATTTTTATCATGCTAGATCATACTTGAAACTTTTACCAGGTTGATGAGAAGGATGCACACAGTGTTAAAAGCAACTCCAGGAAATTATGTCAGATACACCTGGATTATCAATCTAAGCAATATATACATATATATCATCAGTAATATCAGCATTAAGTCATCTACATCTCAGATTAATGGAGCTTATCATGCATAAAAAGAAGAAAAAACACAGCAAGAACAGTAGAACACCTTGATCTTTCAAAGAAAACGGAAGAAAAACAGAGAAGAGAACACCTGCTTAGCATCAACACCACGGCCAGGATTTCTGATTAAATTAACCGAGGAAACAAACAGCCATACACCTTCAGTGCTTCAGAGTTCAGACTTCAGAGCATCAGCGCCATGGAGTAGTTGAGCCCGGAGAGGCGGCTCAGCATGTCAGTCGCCCGAGGTGAGGCTTTGCTGCGTCATGCTCCGGTGGAAGTCCTGAAGCCTCTCGAGGAGGACGACGATCCGCCGGCATGGGACGAAGACGAAAGTCAGTGGGACGAGCAATATGCCTAGCTCTACCAACAGCATGGCTGGCCTCCCTCTTTCTTTCATTGATGGTATTTCGAAACTTCGAATGTATCGTTTTGCACTGGTACACAACTACACAATATTTAAGAAATTAGTTCGAATGACTTAGTTCACTTATTTATTTTACTTTGAAAAAGTTGAGTCATTTATCTGTAAGAGGGGTGATATTTATTTGATAAAGACAAAACGGAGGAAAAGATAATAAACTGTATACAGTCTAAAACGGCTTATATTTGTAAAATAATTGATAATGTTAAAACAACAATCACAGAAATACTATGTGGTAGCTATCACCAAAGCAGCAACCTAGCTTTACCTCTTATTTGACAGACACCAACAGAGTTATCAGTTATCTATTGGACCCATTTTACGACTGTTGGAAGTGGAGTCTGATCTTGATTGCTTTATGTTGTGAAAAACTAGAGACCACAGATTCACTACATGGATGCTTATCCATGGTATTCTTATATTTTGGAACTTAATTTCTGAAATTTCGACACTGTCGGTCCGGCCGAACAATTCAATATTTTTTATTTAGAAAAAAACATTTAAATTCGGCTATTTTTTTTCAAATTTTAAAAATCTTAAGACGAAATTTCCTGCTATATTCCGAAATTTCGCATCTATCGATAACTCTGATTTTTTTTTCCACATTAAGAACCCTGCTCCGCTGCTCGTCCGTGAACTTGAGTGATGACGGATGAACTAGTCCATTGAGATGGACAGAAACATCTTGAGGTGACATGTCCTCCATATATCTACTGTTATCGTATGTGCTAATACTTGCTTTAGTAGAAAAGCATGTCAGCGTGTGAGGTTTTCCCCACCTGACTTGAGATCAGAAAATTCAGTAGTGTCAACAGCTGGGTTTGCTTCTTCACTGTTTATAGGCAGTCTGACCTAACCACTACTGTCTCTTCTGTTTGCATGACAATTTCCGTGATCCTGTAGTCTTGGCTAGATCAGAGTCGCTGTATTTTGTGTCTACCTTGGTGAGTACAATTCTTGGTATAGTAGATTCATAGTCGTAGGATCCTTGCATAAAGAAGCAATCCCAAAGTCAGCAACTTTGCGCTCAGATCAAGAACTGCCTATACATCTGTGTTTGATTGCACGAAATGGACAAAAGCAAGAATTTTTTGTGTGTGTTTTAAAGGTAAGGCCAGTTCAGGTTTCAGCCTTCCACTTTCATAAGCCTGAACCTTGAACATTCTAGCTAAATTCTGATTGGTGCTTAATAAGTAAAAAAAGGGACATGTGATCAGAATAATTCTGACACATGTCTTCGTTTGCTCCTTTACAGATTACAGCTCCATTCTTGCCGTACTGCAATTAGGAGCGGCTCTAAATGCTTTGTTCCAAATGCCGTACTGGCGCCCTAAAACATGACATGTGAGTGAAATACTGAATAAGCTAATGTATTCATTTCATGTGAGTGATCAGAATTTCTTGTCCATATTAGCCAAGCACATGTCCCTTTGGTCACATAAATATATTCTGAATTTCTTATCACCATAAATCTGGAATCTTGTCTGGTCGAGTTGTATTATATCATGCTCCTTCACATGCTACAGATCTGGGTTGCGTTGCTGAACACCAGCTCAACCAACTGTTCAGGAAGCTGCACATGTCTGGCCTTCAGCTCAATCATCTCCATGCCCGTCAAGATCTTGTGACATTTGACGCTGATCTGTCTCTAATCTTCCGGGAGGAGAGGGAGCCCCCCATGCTCGAATTAAAGCCTAACAAATCCCTGATCTCCGGTATCTTGATCGGGGGCGTCCCAACTAATTCTGATTGAGGGCCCTATCACATAGTGCCACATATATATGGGGAGAGGTCGGCAACACATGCGTGTGTCGCTCACACGACTCTAAACCTCTCCCAAAACTCCCTCAGTAGCCCGATCTGCTTAAGGCACTGTAACGGTGGGAAGCATCTCTGCCTCCACGCCGATCCTCATGCTGAACTCATCGTTGTTGTCTACATCGATGCCGTAGCCCTCTGCCATGGCATCGCCCTCTTCAAGCTCTAAGACCGAAGGTACACTCTCCTGACCTCTCAGTTTACCAAAAAACTTCTGGTTTCATGCCTAAGTACTACATGGTTAGCATAAACCCTAGATGATCTCCAAGTGAACTCTATCAATGGTATCAAACCTGACTCTCAAGGGAATATTGAAAGATTTAAGGTCAGATTTATTGCTAAAGGCTTCACTCAAAGATAAGGAATAGACTACATCGAGACATTTTCACGTGTCTCATCTAAGGATTCATTCAGAATCATTATGGCCTTAGTGACACTATGACTTAAAGTTACATTAGATGGATATAAAGATGACATTTCTAAATGGGGATCTAAATGAGAATGTCTATATAGTACAACCGAAGGGTTTTTTCATAGAAGTGAGATAAAATTTAGGATGTCATTTGACTAAGTCCATTTATGGACTTAAACAAGCCTCTAAGCAATGGTACCTCAAATTTGATGAGACCATTAGAAAATTTGGGTTTAAGAAAAATGAAGAGAACAATTGTATTTATTCTAAGTTCAAGAATAGGAAATTTATTTTCCTAGTCTTGTATGTGAATGACATTCTACTTACAAGTAGTGATGTCAATCTACTATTAGAAATTAAGAAGTTCTTGTCCTCTTATTTTATCATGAAGGTCTTGGTGAAGCTTCTTATGTATTAGGAATGGAGATTATCTAAGATAGAACTAAAGGGTATTAGGATTATCATAGAAGGCATACTTAGAAAAGATATTAAGTAAATATAGTATACATGCATGTAAGCCTACGCCCGCTCCGATAGTCAAGAGTGATAAGTTTAAGAACTTTCAGTATCATAGGAACCAGTACGAGATCAATCAAATAAAAGCGGTTCCATATGCTTCTAATATCAAAAGCTTGATGTATGCTCAAATTTGTACTCGTCGTGATTTAGCTTTAGCTACCGAGATACTTAGTAGATATCAGAAAAATCTAGATATAGATCACTAGAAATGAGTTAAGAAAGTCTTAAGATATATAAGACACAAAGGCCTCATACTAACATATGAAAGATCAGATAACCTAGAGATAATAGGTTATTCAGACTCAGACTTTACGGGATGTGTGGATACTGAGAAGTCCACGTCATGTTATATATTCACACTCACAAAGGGAGTTGTATTATGGAAAAGCTCCAAACAAACTGTAACATCTTCCGTGATGTATGCCGAGTTTGTTGCATGTTATGAGGCCACCGAACATGCACTATGGTTTAAGAAATTTATTCCCGGTTTAAGAGTGGTCGACAATATTAAAAAGCCACTTAAGTTATACTGCGATAATAAGCGAGCATTATTATACTCTCATAACAACAAGAAGAGTGGTGCTGCCAAACACATCAATATTAAGTATTATGTTGTTAAGAAGAAAATCCAAGATCAAACTATAAGTCTAGAGCATACAAGTACCAAGCGAATGCTTGCGGATCTGCTCACAAAAGGCTTACCACCCAATGTGTTCAGAGAACACTTAACTGACATGGATTTAAGGAAAAGTCTATGATCTTTGGATTCTAAGGGCCCAAAATAAGTTAAGAGTCTATTTTCAGAATGGAAATGTGCATTGTAGTTTTTAAATCATATAGTACGTAACTAACTATTGTGATACAACATGGTCTATGCATTGATTTGTAATGAAACAAATATTATGTTAAGTTAAGAACTAAGGTGAGATCTATGGGCAGAATGTTGGAATTAAGATCTCCCAAGAGGAGAGGGAGACTGAGTCCCTCTCCTTCCCCAGACTCAGGCTAAGGCCTAACAAACCCCTGGTATCTAACGCCCTGATCGGGGATGCCCCAACTAATTCTGGTTGAGGGGCCTTGCTGCATAGCGCCAAATATATATGTAGAGAGGCTGCCAGTGCATGATTTCTTGATGCTCACGTGACTCTAAACCTCTCCTAAAAATCCCTTAGTTACCTGATCTGAAGGATATGCTCAAGAAAATTCCATGGATCAGAAGTTCCGATCGGTAGTATCGGAAGTTCTAATTATTATCTAGTCTCGATTCAAAGAGCAAAAGTTGCTTTAGAAGTTCCAATATGGTATCAAAAGTTACGATTTGGAATCAGAGAGAATTGTACTGATAGGAAGTTCCAATATGGTATCAGAAGTTCCGAGGTGGAAAAAATAGATTGGATCTGTTACGTGTCGTGCTGGATTGGGAGACCTGAAATACCCTATCGGAAGTTCCGATCTAGGATCGGAAGTTCTGATGTGGGTAAATAGATTGGATCTTTTACGAATACGAATTAGTTGTAACTAATTTGTGGATTCCGAGATGTGCACGACAAGGGGGCTTTCAGCCCTATATAAAGAGAGGAGGAGTAGGTCCTAGGACAAGCAATAAACATAGATTGGACCTAGCCACCATAGACTCCTCTCTTCCCTTTCTTGATCTCAAACGTTGAGGTCGAGGATCTTTCGTCTCTCACGTGCGGTGCTAGCACGCTACCGTGGGAGAAACTCCATCCCTGTACATGTGGATACCGTGGAGGCGTTTCTCAAACAGTAACGCTCATGGACTTCTTCACGTGAACAACTACGTCGCCTTCATAGATCGATTGGCGAGAAATGACAAGGACAAAGCGAGGATAGGCTTGATGCGCTACTCTGACATCTTCTTCTGCTGCACCTAGCGCGTCTCGTGCTAGAAGATAACGATTTATGATCTCACACGCGCATGGGTCTTGGTCTTAGGACGGAAATTTTGAATTTGCCGGCTAGCGTAGCTCCCTTATTCCCCAACAGTGGTATCAGAGCTTATGTGTGTAGTGTTCGATCTGGATCCCTCATGTATGGAGATACATGGTGGAAAAACATATTAGATATATTTCTGTCCACGGTAAATCGGAAGTTCCGATGGCGGATCAGAAGTTCCGATAGTGATCGGATGTTTTGATATCGAATAGTGATTCAATATAAAAAGCAATTGGTGCTATCCGAGATTCCGATATTGATCAGAAGTTTCAGTGGACCGGAAGTTCCGATGCTAGATCGGAAGTTCCGACCCAACAGAATTTGAAATTCTGAACCTATTGGGGCAAGTTTTTCAGATCTAGAATCCAGTCACATGTAGATTGCTCGCCTAACTTTGTTTGGTAGAGAATGATGTGGCTGACATGGCCTTAGATAAATGTGATGTATGAGATGCATGCGATGAATGTAAATTAAATATGGCCTGCGTGTCATGGTTATTTACAGCTCAAGGCTGATGTAAAATTTATTACAGCTTGCATGTCATTTCTGCGATGCTTCGGCCCATGTAATTAGTATAGGCCGGGAGCACGCACTCAATACTATTCTTGCATGTTTCGTGTGTGCTAGGGACGTTACCGTGCTAAAATAGTTTTCCCTCGGAAAATTAAATATTGATACTCTTTCTAATAGATGCACCCACCAAGGTTCTTGCTCATCGATAGTGGGTCTGCCAAAGCAGTGTGCTATCTTTTATCTTGACCAGCTGGGGCGAAAGTCAGACTTCTACATGCATAGTATTGGTTTGCTTAATGGGGCTATCAAAATGGTTTTGGGCCTTGGAGCATAGAGTTGGCGTAGAGCATAGGATGCTTCTCCAACGACAAGAGTCACATACGATGTGATTAGCAAAGTGTTGCTTACCTATGTCAACTAGCTTCTAGCAGTGATGCCAAAGCTCACTAGGAGTTAGAGTGAATATGGATCTTGCGCCACTATTAGTCATTAGAGGGAAATTGACTGGTTTTAAAATAGTGGAACATCTTTTATTGAATAGAAGATAAACATTGCATAGTGTTGAACCTTGTATTTAATCTTTTTTAGATCATGGCTCCTACTACTTCTTCTGTTAAGAGCACTCCAGTTTTTAATTTGCGATCTATACTTGAACGTGAGAAACTATCTGGAACAAACTTTATGGATTGGTATCGAAATTTGAGAATTTTTCTTAAACAAGAGAAAAAAAATTATGTTCTGGAGGAATCTCACCCCAATGAACCAGGAGAGGATGCTTTTGCAGCAAACAAGCATGCTTATGAGAAGCATGCTAGTGATTCCGTGGATGTCAGTTGTCTGATGTTTGCCTGCATGTCCTCTGAGTTTCAGAAACAATATAAGGAACATGATGCTTACGATCAGGGTCGGTCCTGATATTTAGGAAGCCTGGGGCGAGCTAAGAATTAGGGGCCCTTTCTAGATACACAATTTAAATATATTTTAAAAATAATATTGCTATAGAATAATTTGTGCATATTAAATTATCTCAAAATATTTTTCCACAAAACTATCGCCAATGTATTTGGATCTTCTGAAGTGCTTATATTGTTCTTAAAAAATTTATCAATAGATCCTATTTGTTATTGTGTCAATTCATCTATGTGTTTCTCCTTTTCTTTTCTTTTTCATTGTCCAAAACATATTTTCCTGATGACATGATTTAGTTAAAATATAAAAAAATAAGAACTACAACATTTAAACTAAATCATACTACATGTCTACAATAGAATTTAAACTGAATTCTAAAATCTAAATATCTAATCTACTTAGTTCTCAGTTCAATCGGCAAAATTACAAAATCAAAAATGTAGTAATCACAAATAATTTACTCTTTTTTTGAAATAAAAAATGCAGTAATCACAAAATAATCTACTCATTTTTTACGTGAGATGCTCTTGGAATCAACAGGAAGACTAAAGACAAGATCACAAGCAAGCGACTACGCGACATGGCCCTACTGCCCGTACAGCAGTCAGCGACAGACAACAGCAAACAGGCCAAGTGTGCCGTGTAGAGCCACTCAGGCCTTAGCCACGCTGATGCGAGATTGTAGGAATGACATGATCACGCAGGCTGCACTGTCACGGGCGGTAAGCCCGCAGGCGATCGGTGATGATGAAAAACAGCATGAGAGGTTTGGAAGGACGACAAATCAATTTTTGTACTGATTCAATTTTCAAAATTGATTGCCTCCACATTTGATATTTGGTATTCCATATTATAAATCATATATACATACATATTTATACATACATAGACATATACACTATATATATAGGGGGTCCACAAGAAAGTGGGGGCCTGGGTGGTGGCACCGGTGGCCCCACCCTAGGGCCGACCCTGCTTACGATATTATCGTAGGTCTTAAGGGTATGTTTCAGAACCAGGCAAGGGCTGAGAGATACAATGTATAAAACCTTGTTTGGAAGTCGGCTGGCTGAAGGGAGCCCAGCGAGTCATCATGTGATTAGGATGATTGGTTATACTGAGACTCTAGAGAGATTGGGCACCCCACTAGATCCGTACATAGATATTTGAGAGGCAGCATACATTCTAGGCATAAAGATCTATAGAGATAGATCCAAACAGTTAATTGAATTAAGCCAAAGTATGTACATTGACAAGGTTTTGAAACGGTTTAAAATGGAGAATACTAAGAAGGGTTTTCTACCAATGTCACATAGTATTTCTCTTAGTAAGACTCAGTATGCTACGACACTTGATGAGCTAGAGAAGATGAGTGTGATCCCGTATGCCCCCGCAATTGGATCCATCATGTATGCTATGATGTGTACATGCCCAGATATGTCATATGCTCTAAGTGTTACAAGCAGGTACCAATTTAACCCGGGTGAAAGTCACTGGGCTGTAGTAAAGAGTATCCTCAAGTAGTTGAGAAGGGTTGAGAAAATGTTCCTAGTATACGGTGGTGAAGAGGAGCTCGTTGTAAGTGGTTCCACGGATGCTAGCTTTCAGACTGATAAAGATGTGCTGCTAGGTACCGCTATTTATCAATGAGTCAGAAACGGTTTCCGGTGAACAACCATTAGTGTATGAACCTATCGATTCACACACTTAAGGGGATGGATTGAGAAATATGCAAAGAATTGGTTCTTGTGCAAGTGGGAGATTGAAGGTTGTGCCTAAGAAAATTCCGTGGATCGAAAGTTCCGATAGGCAGCATCGGAAGTTCTTATTATTATCTGGTCTCGATATAGAGAGAAAATGTTGCTTCAGAAGTTCCGACGAGCTGGAAGTTTCGATTTGGAATCGGGGAATTTTGTACTGATCAGAAGTTTCGATATGGTATCGAAAGTTTCGAGGTGGGCGATAACATATTGGATCTGTTGCGTGTCGTACTGTATCAGGAGACTTAAAATACCCTGTCAGAAGTTCTGATATAGGATCGAAAGTTCCAACGTGGGCGAACAGATTGGATCTGTTACGATTTTGAGGGTTACGAGATGAGCACGACTAAGGGGCTCTCAGCCCTATAAAAGGAGAGGAGGACGTCTTGGAACAAGGAATAAGCCTACATTAGATCTAGCCACCATAGACTCCTCTCCTCCCTTTCTTGATCTCAATCGTTGAGGTCAAGGATCCCCGTCTCTCACGTGCGGTGCTAGCACGCTGCCGTGGGAGGTACTCCATCCCTGTACGTGTGGATACTGTGGAGGCATTGCTCCAACAACTATGCTTGTGGACATCTTCATGCGAACGACTATGTCGTCTTCATCGATCAGATTGGCGAGGGACGACAAGGACGAAGCGAGGATAGGCTTGACGCACTACACCGACATCGTCTTTTGCTGCACCTAGCGCATCTCATTTTGAAGGTACCGATCTATGATCTCACACGTGCATGGGTCTTGTCTTTTATGGCAAAAATTTTGAATTTGCCGGCTAGCATAGTTCCCCTTTTCTTCAACATGTTGCATCGTGATGATTCAGCTTATTTCATCACAAATACGGTTACAAACATGATGATTTGACCCTTGTCATTGAATTGTCGCCAGGTGCTAGATGATGTGGCGCCATGTGAGCAACGACATAGCGCCAAGTTCCTGACAACGTGGCACCACGTTCCTGATGACATGGCACCACATGTTCGATGATGTGGTGGCTGTTATGTAATGATGAATTTTTTTCTGTCATAGGAAATTTATGAATTTGAATATGCTAAGAAACAAACATGAATTCACAGACCAATTGTTGTACTAATTCTAAAATCTTCAGATATCAATTCCAGTTGTACTCATTCCAAAAACAAACCCACAACTTAATGTCCATACATCATAAACTTTATGTTCATGCCCAAACATAAGATCCACAACTTTACA
>JAAALK010000082.1:26866624-26992377 GCA_019279435.1 Zizania palustris | reverse complement strand
AACTTGGTATCAGAGTCAACTTTCCTCAGGCATTCTCGTTGTCCATCGGCGATGGATGCAGATGGTTTGGCCGCCACGCCGCCATTGGTAGGGACCTCCTACGGGAGGCTCTCCATTCTCCAAGAGATGTGGTCTCTCCGTTGTGACTTTAATGCATTTTGGGAGACGTTCAATCAACAGATGAATGATCTCCAATGTCGACTTGATCAGGAGCCGGGTGAGGTGCTACTGATCGGGACATCGCACGTGGGGAGTCAGGGCAGCCCGCGCCACAGGATGCCTGCACCACCTCCTACCGACCCGCCCCTGTCCGGTCTCACCAATGATACCGATCAGGATACCGTTGCAAGAGCTGCCGCCACAAATTTCAGAGCCCCTCAAAAAGAGGGGTATAGATGTCATGGGCTAGGGTTTTGTGCTAGGCCAACTCATAAACAGTACCCACGGGCCCGTGAACAATACCCGTGTGGTACTGTTCACGTGAACAATACCTGCCCATGACTATTAGAATTAGGGTAGATTTAGGGTTAAGAGTCTAATTACAATTAGAGTCGATTTTCCCTAGAAATATGTGGACCCCTATCCTATATAAAGAGGTCCATAGTTTGTAATTAGGAAGTTAAGAAAAAAATTAACCAAGAAAGAATTAGATTAGATTAGGCCGGGTTGGAGCCTTACCTTGCTAGCGCGGAGGCTACCATGCCGATGGGGCTAGGGACCAATTCAGCTATGTGTTCCAGAAACTATCTTTCACGTAACAAGTTGGTTGATGCTCCTGACAGGATGACATGCTCAGTAAAAGTGCACTAGAAGCCATTGTTCTAGTGTGATACACCTAAAGATCTCACAATTCACAATCTTCAATTAGTAGAAGGTGAATATGATTCCTCATGGAGCAGACACATGCTGAAGAACCATCCACCACATCCTCCTCCCTATAGTTGTGTACATCAATTCAAATGAAAGTCAGCTTAGTTTTGTACAATTTCAATTTAAATAAAATACAACTTAGTTGTGTACAATTTCTATTTAAATGAAAGCCAACTTAGTTGTGTACAATTTCAGTTCAAATGAAATCAGACTTAGTTGTCTACTATTTCAATTCAAATGTAATCAAACTTAGTTGTGTGCAATTGCAATTTAATTGAAAGCTAACTTACTTTTGTACAATTTCAATTTAAATAAAATCCAACTTAATTGTGTATAATTTCAATTGAAATGAAATCTAGCTTAGTTATGTACAATTTCAATTCAAATGAAAGTCAACTTAGTTTTGTACAAATTCAATTCAAATGAAAGCCAACTTAGTTGTTTACAATATCAATTCAAATGAAAGCCAACTTAGTTTTGTACAAATTCAATTCAAATGAAATATAACTTAGTTGTGTAAAATTTCAATTCAAATGAAAGCCAACTTAGCTGTGTACAATTTCAATTCAAATGAAAGCAAACTTAGTTGTGTACAATTTCAAATAAAATGCTAGCCAACTTAGTTTTGTATAATTTCAATTCAAATGAAAGCCAACTTAGTTTTGAATTTATTTAATTCAAATGAAACTCAACTCAGTCATGAAAATTTTCAATTCAAATAAAACCCAAATTTAGTTCTATATAATCTCAATCCTAAATAGACTATGAAGATTTTCACTAAATTCTACCAAAAGGTTTTCCCCCATCGCCAAAACTTTTGCTGCAAATGCTTCACCCATGGTCATTGCCCATATGGTTGTTCGACATGATACTCCACGATTATTCCATCCTCACTGCGGTCGTCGGCTCGATAGCCAATAGGCTATGCTATTGATCATATTTTCTTGTTTCCTTATCAGTTGCAGGGTCAAACTGATTGACACGCCTTAAACCCTTTTTTCTAAGAAAGTAGGTCTTGGACTAGAGTTAAGCAGATCTCCCAAGCCACGTATGTGTCAAAGTGTTACCAAAAAATGCACCAACACTTTCATTACTGTTTTTTTCTAGGAGAGCCTAAAAGGCAAGCTTTTTCATAATTCCACTTAAGATTTTTTTAGTGCAATTAAAAATTATAAATCTAAAATTTGTTTTTGTACACAATGAAACTTAACTTCCAGAATGTTTATATGGTTTCTCTTAGCAAGCTACCATATTGTTGATAGATTGAGAACATACAATTTCAATTCAAATGAAATACAACTTAGTTATATATAATTTTAATTCAAATGAAATCAAACTTAGTTGTGTACAATTTCAATTCAAATGAAATTAAACTTAGTTGTGTACAATTTCAATTCAAATGAAAGGTAACTTAGTTTTGTACAATTTGAATTCAAACGAAATCCAACTTATTTCAATTCAAATGAAGGTCAACTTAGTTGTGTACATCAATTCAAATGAAAGTCAACTTAGTTTTGTACAATTTCAATTCAAATGAAATACAACTTAGTTATGTACAATTTCTATTTAAATGAAAGCCAACTTAGTTGTGTACAATTTTAGTTCAAATGAAATCATACTTAGTTGTCTACTATTTCAATTCAAATGTAATCAAACTTAGTTGTGTGCAATTGCAATTTAGATGAAAGCTAACTTACTTTTGTACAATTTCAATTTAAATAAAATCCAACTTAGTTGTGTACAAATTCAATTCAAATGAAATCTAGCTTAGTTATGTACAATTTCAATTCAAATGAAAGTCACTTAGTTTTGTACAAATTCAATCCAAATGAAAGCCAACTTAGTTGTTTACAATATCAATTCAAATGAAAGCCAACCTAGTTTTGTACAAATTCAATTCAAATGAAATCCAACTTAGTTGTGTAAAATTTCAATTTAAATGAAAGCCAACTTAGCTGTGTACAATTTCAATTCAAATGAAAGCAAACTTAGTTGTGTACAATTTCAATTCAAATGCTAGCCAACTTAGTTTTGTACAATTTCAATTCAAATGAAAGCTAACTTAGTTGTGAATTTATTTAATTCAAATGAAACCCAACTCAGTCATGAAGATTTTCAATTCAAATAGAACTCAAATTTAGTTCTATATAATCTCAATCCTAAATAGACTGTGAAGATTTTCACTAAATTCTGCCAAAAGGTTTTCCACCATCGCCAAAACTTTTGCTGCAAATGTTTCACCCATGGTCATCGCCCATATGGTCGTTCGACATGATACTCCACGATTATTCCATCATCATTGCGGTCGTCGGCTCGATAGCCAATAGGCTATGCTATTGATCATATTATCTTGTTTCCTTATCAGTTGCAGGGTCAAACTAATTGGCACACCTTAAACCCTTTTTTCTAAGAACGTAGGTACTGGACTAGAGTTAAATAAATCTTCCAAGCCACATGTGTATCAAAGTATGACAAAAAAATGCACCAACACTTTCATTAGTGTTTTTTTCTAGGAGAGCCTAAAATGCAAACTTTTTCATAATCCCACTTAAGATTTTTTTAGTGCAATTAAAAATTCTAAATCTGAAATTTGTTTTTGTGCATAATGAAACTTAACTTCCAGAATGTTTATATGGTTTCTCTTAGCAAGCTACCATATTGTTGATAGATTGAGAACATATTTATGAACATTGTAGGGTGATTATACATTAAACTGTGTGTGGTGATTGATGTTGAGTGATGAGTATGATGGATAACAATTGCAGAACTTGTTCTATATTTTTTCTCTTTTGTCCAATATTAGCCATACCCCCTCACTCACTCACAAGCCTACCACTTTTCTATCTGGTTGTATTTCATGAATGCAGTTGTAATGTAGAATAAAAGTAAATGGACCAACATATTTTTATTGTGGATTGAGGATGATCAATATCTATTTTCCATATTATATTGTATTAGAAAAACCCTACACTTGTTCCCACCCACCACTTAACCATGCTAATGTAAGGTTACTATCTTCATCTACTACTTTGCGCCCTCCCTTTAGTCCCCCTTGGACAGCTCAATGTTTTAAAAAAATGGTTGTAAACTTGGAATAATTCATGCTGGATCAGTGTGTCCATTACCATAAGTACAAGAATTCTTTAAAAATATGTATAGTATGAATCATATATATTTTATATTTTACCAAAATTTAATCTTAATATGACCATTAATATTGAACACTTCATTCTGTATCTTTTTCCTTTTATGATCTAAGGATGGTGTGTGAACGACTAATACTCTTAAGATGACCATGGTTAGTGTTGAAAACAAACTTTTGCCTCCAAAACTTTGCAGAAATTATCAATAGTTTTATTTCCGTGCTACCTTTACTTTTAATATATTATCCTACACTGTTTTCTTTCCTCCTATGGTCTGCTCTCTCTTATTTATGTAACAAAGCCGTAACTGAATTACAATTAATATTATTTTATCAAGTTTTAAGTTATTTATTGATGTTAGGCACTGGTTCGAAGAAAAAAAGTTATGGATCCACTAGCGCTGCGCCGCTGCCTGTCGCGCATGCTACGCGCGACCGTGGCCCCGTGCCCGCTGCCAGCCTGCCACGCGTGCCGAATGCTTTCCAGCATGCGTTGCTTCCACGCGTACTAGAATTAATTTCGTAAAAATATTATATTTTTTAAAAATCATTTTTTCTCTTACGGGGACGTTAGTGGACCTCGTTTTATTCATAATGGTCTTTTAATGGGCCATGTTAATGGTCTTTTAATGGGCCTACGTTAATGGTCTTTTAATGGGCCTACGTTAATGGTCTATGGTTTCTTCTCACTGCGCTGTTTTCTTCTTTGAAATGGGCCTGAGATGGGCTGACAGTCTGTATTCGTATTGGGCATATAATAGGCCCAGTTGAAGTTCATGGGCCGTGTTTGTTGATGCTATCTCTAATGATGGTTCCCCGTGAAGCCCATTCCATGGCTGCAGGTGCAGCCCGTCCAACATAGCAAGGGATGCCGCCACGCCGACGGCGGCAGCAACCGCTACGGTAGGGGAGGCAGCGGGTAGCCGGAGATGGCCGCCCGCAACAGGAGGAGTCTGGACCTCCCCGTGGTGGACCTCGCGTCCCCCGATCTCGGAGCCACCGTCGAATCCGTCCGAAAGGTGCTTTTAACTGGTCGCGACTAGTGCTTTCCGTTTCCTTGACAATGTCCTGTAAAAATTCCGCGAGGCCGCCTGTTTCCTTGGCGCGGCAGCGGGTATCCGGGCGAGCAAGCGGTGATTCATGTGGTGTGGTTTTGTTGTGCCAGGCGTGCGTGGATTCGGGGTTCTTCTACGTGGTCAGCCATGGGATCAAGGACGGCCTGCTGGAGAAGGTGTTTGTGGAGAGCAGGAAGTTGTTCGAACTGCCGCTAGAGGAGAAGATGGCTCTGAGGAGGAACAGCTACCACCGGGGATACACCCCGCCCTACGCCGAGAAGCTCGATGCCTCGTCCAAATTCGAAGGTATATGCCTTTGCTAGTTTGCTGTTCTAGCCAATTCTTCGATTGCACTTTCCTTCTCACCGTGTTACCTAAACCCACATCTTTTTTTGGGTCAGTGTCAAGGTTAGGGCGGTGTGGCCAGTAGAGTTACCTTCAGGCTTGGCCTGGTTGGACGAAAGGATGCCATTGCGCACGGTGTGTGGATGGTGTTGGAGTTCGGCGAAGATTGGCGGTGAGGGTGAGGAGACCTTCCTGTCGCTTGGGCACAAGGCTTTGATCGGATTAGAGCTAGAGATATCGGGTTGGAGTACTGGGCGTCGTGAACAACAGGGTGTTCACGCGCTTCGACCTTGCCCTTTTATTGTGTCGCGTGACAAGGGGCCCAAACAGAATTCTATTTGGCGTCCTCGATTAGGGCGCGATGTGGACCAAGCAAATGTGCATGGCCTTTACGCATGCGGGGAAGAGAGGGACTCGATAGATCTGTAGCTAACATTCTCCCTCTAGATCTCTTCTTAATACTTACACTATAGCATAGTTGTCATCGCATCGCTTAGGCATCGCCTAAGCGACGATTAGGCGTCGGGGCAGGTTTCCGCGGACGCCACGGCGGACGACTTGCCACAGGGAAGTTTGGCGTCCGCCTAAGCAGATATGGCGCCATATGGACGCCATATGCCTTCACGGTGACGCCAGGTGTGATGACGACCTGATGGGCTCTATGAATGATAAACTGATGGGCTTCTGTGAAGCTGACCCTAGCCACACTTCTAGAGAAAGAGAAACCATAGCTGCTGCGCACCTTTTTCTCTCGTGTAGTCTGTTGCTTTGCGCCGCCTCCGCCTACGCCCTTCCACCTTTCCCTACGCCAGCGCCTGCACCTGCCGGCTGCCGCTGCCTCTCGCCACTGCTTGCGCAGGTGCCCACCACTCGCTTTGCCTCTGCCGGCCTCTCCCTCCCGGCTCCGACGTGTGCGCTCCTGACTCCTCTATGTCACACTTGAGATTTTCCTCTGCTTTTCCTACTTTTCCCGTGATATTCCTCTATCCATTCGGTACGTACTGCTTCTCTACTACACGTGGATGAGTGGACCTGGTATCCCTCTGTTGGGGGAATTAGTTTTCCCTTAAACAGGGCCAAATGACGTCAGCCTCCGAAGGCCTCGGGTCCGAAGCCTGTCATCGCCGAAGCCTGAAAGCGAAGTCCGGTCCCCTCTGACGAAGCCGATTCCAAGAATAGCCAGGCTTGCCCCTCCGGAGCCCTTCAGAGCCAAGCCTCCAGGACCCCTCCGGTCCCATCCGGAGCCAAGCCTCCAGGACCCCTCCGGTCCCCTTCAGAGCCAAGCCTCCAGGGCCCCTCCGATCCCCTTTGAAGCCCTCTCTGGAGCCTCTTGGAGCCCACTCCGACAGCTGGTTTGGAGTCCACTTCGGAGCCCTCCTCGAGGTCCGCTTCGAAGTGCCCTTCGGAGCCTCCTCCGCTGCCTCCACTTGAAGAAATCCGGCAAGTACTCCGAGCCAGAAGAAATATCCAAGCATCGCTACAGTGTAAAGCCTACCGGGGCCCCTTTGCCCCTAGTATGCTGTATACCTACTCCATAAATGTCATTTATCTACTGCATCTGTAAAGTCAAATGTACAATACTCTAGTCTTTTTCCTTTCTTGCCCCTATAAAGTCTACGACTCATAGAGGGCAATTTGGTCTTTTCCCTTGGCCTGTGTGCCTATAAAAGCAGGGCCATGCCCTTGTAATAGACAGGTTCAGCAGAGGCAAAACTATGCCAAATCCACTATAAACTGGACGTAGGGCTATTATCCCTCCGGAGAGGCCTGCACTAGTATAAATTCTCTCTCCCTCTGTGAGAACCCTTCGAGATTCACTCTACACACCATATACCACATAAAAACCTGTTGTAGCTAACGCAATTGCTACAACAGTTGGCGCCGTCCGTGGGGAACTTAGTACTAAAAGCTAAGTTCTCTACCACTGCTTATATCTCGAAGTATGCTTGAGGGGGAGCTTCGGAGTCCCATGACTCCGCGCACCCTTCGGCAAGGGGCTTCGAGTGCGGCTCGAAGGCCTTTCTCGCCTTCCACCACTCCTCGTGCCTCGGAGTGCACCCTTCGGCAAGGGGCTTCGAGTGCAGCTCGAAGGCCTTTCTTGCCTTCCACCACCCCTCGTGCCTCGGAGTGCACCCTTCGGCAAGGGGCTTCGAGTACGGCTCGAAGGCCTTTCTCGCCTTCCACCACCCCTCGTGCCTCGGAGTGCACCCTTCGGCAAGGGGCTTCGAGTGCAGCTCGAAGGCCTTTCTTGCCTTCCACCACCCCTCGTGCCTCGGAGTGCACCCTTCGGCAAGGAGCTCCGTGCACTCACCGGAGGCCTCAGAAGCCCTAGGAGCTATGAGGCAAGCCCTCAACCAAGCAAAGTCACAGTCTCCAGTCCAGATCAAGCTTCAAAAGGTATGGACACAAATCGAAGCTTTGCTTCGTCTTATTCCAAATCGAAGCTTTGCTTCGTGTTGTTTAAAAATCGAAGCCTCGCTTCACTTTATTGAAAACCGAAGTCTTGCTTCGCCTTAAAATCGAAGCCTCAATTCGTCTTATTCAAAATTGAAGCCTCGCTTTGCTTTGTAAAAATCGGAGCACTCCTCCGAAGGCTACACAGCGCCTCCGGGCCCGTAGCAGTGGGATGTAGAACTACCTCGGGCAACGGCTCGAGGCGTCCAAGACTTCCAGGCGACGGCTCGATGTGTTCGGGATTCCAAGCTCCGGCCTGATGCATCCCAGGGTCGTAGGTTACCCAGGGTCGAAGGTGGCCCAGAGTCGAAGGTGGCTCAACCACATCGCAGGTTCGGTGAATCTACACCACCCATTCCTTCCATTCGTTACAGGATCAAGCTCAGAAGCCTTGCTTCACTATCTAAACATGCTTGAAGCCTTGCTTCGCGTGTCAACCTAATCTAAGACTTAAGCATACCGAGGCCATGCTTCGCCTAAAATCTAAATGTGCTTCGGAGCCCTGCTTTCTCTATCTAAAACCAAGCATGCCGAAGCCATGCTTCGCTTAATTTGAGTACGCTGAAGCCTTGCTTCGCTTAAAATTAAAGCATTCGAAGCCCAAAAGAGGCCTCCGATCGATGCAATATAAGCGTCCGAAGCCGCCAAAAGGCGCACACCTTCGCATTTATAATTGCTCGCACTGGCAACGACTAAGTCCCTAACCGTCACGCACAAGGGGGGACCGAGGTATGCATGCGAAGTGTGCGAATGAAATGCGCAGTACGAGCATGACAAGCTAAATGTTCGGAACACACAATTTATGCGAAGCATGCAAACGAAGTATGCAAATATAACAAATTCCATTCATTGAATGCTAAAAACGAAGTATGTTGCAAATACACTTCGAAAACAAAAAGCTACGAGTAATCTGTATCTAAGCCTAGGAAAAAGCGAGCTCGAGGCCCCGACATGTTCGGCCCTCGCTTGCTCTTCTTCCGGGCAGGGCCCCCTCGGCTGGACGAAGCCCCGTCGGAGCCTGACCTCCCACGGCCGGACCGTCCACGCTCCGAAGCCCGCAGACCTCATCTTTCGCCTTGCAGGTTGGTCCAAGTCTGAGACGCAGGCGGTGCCACGCCGAAGGCAGAAAAGTCTAGGGCTTCGTCGCCTTGTAAGGCCGTACCCGAAGATTGCACCCCCTCGCCACTTAAGCCCACTTCAAAACAACTTAAGTCTGGCGAGGACGAGGAACTCCAAAGGGACTCCATCTTCACGGCAGCCAGCAGCTCCTAGGCTACTTCGGGAATGGCTTCGCCCCTGGGACCCCTCGAAAGTTTGAACCGAGGGGGGCCTTCGGACCTAGCTACTTCGAGCACCACCCAAAGTTGGCGAAGCTCTTCTAAATCCTCAAGCATTTCGAAGTCAACATCCGAAGGCTGAGCTTTGGCAGGTATAAAGTATCCCCACATTTCTATTAATAAACTGATAAGTCATTTACAAGCCTACAACTACAAATTACAAAAAGCCCAAGGAGGTCTACCCCTTCGAGGGCAGAGGCTTCGACGTCGAAGGCTGAGCTAGCGAGGCTTGTGCCCTGGCTCGACGAAGGCGGGAGACCCGTTGGAGATCGAGGACCGCTTCGCACCCTTGGGACTTCCAGGGTTCTTGAAGCCGGCACCACGCTCAGCGGACATCCGAAGGTGGCGAAACCAAGTGTTGGCCTCCGAAGGCCACCGGCATGACCGAAGTTGCTGCCTCGAGGTGGTTGCACTCCGCGTTGTGAAGCATTTGCAACACTCCTTGGCCAACCACTCGCCCGACCATCAGCGCGAAGCCCTTCATCGACACCTCCGCCATCGCCGCAGCCGTCTGAAGGAACTCGAGGCGGTCCCCGACTGGATCTTGAGGGTTGAAGTCCGGGGTTGGGCACTCGGTCCCCAGTTGTTCGAGGACTTCGGTCAAGCTCGAGGCGGCCTTATCGACCCCTTGGACCATGAACTCTTCCAGAGATCGATTGGCTGCGCGAAGATCAGAGCACTTCGCCGCCAACTTCGCCCTGGTCTCCTCCGAAGCCCGAAGTGCTTCTCGAAGCCTTTCTGTGTCCGAGGCCAAGGCTTCTCTTGCCTTGATTGCCTTGGACCTCGCCTCCTCCGCCGCTGCTTCATCTTGCCTTCGCCTTTTGGCCTCCTCCGAAGCCTGGTGCCGAAGGGTGTCCCTCTCCTCCACCAAAAGGGTCACCCGATGGTCCGCGGAGGCTGCTGCTGCAGCGTTCAGCGCAAAGGCCTGGAAAGATTCAAGAAAATCTTCAGTGTTGATTAAAAAAGCTAGTATCACTCGGAGCCTGTGAGAAGCTTCGCTCACTTGGACGATGGCTTCGTGGGCATTTGCGAAGAGATCGAGGTGGCTAGCGCGGCTAAGCTGTGCCACCAAGTCCCCTTGCCCCATAGCAACGCAGCCTTCGTGGAAGGAGTTCATGGCTGCCTCCGTCACGGGTCCCCTCGGAAGCAGAGGTCGGACCATCTGCGTCACAGACTCTGCCAGAGCAGGCTTCGACAGAGCCGGGCTCCGGTCTACTACCTCGACATCCTCTTCAGCTTGTTCCTGAGGGACCCCTCCGCCGTGGTTGTCCCCCTCGTCCTCTTCGGACTAAGAGCTCTCGGACTCCGAGCTGCTGCCGTTGCTCCCACTGCTATCAGAGGTCCCCTCAGGCCTCAACACGACAGGCCTCGCATCGCCACTAGTGACTGAAGAAAACACAAAACAATATACATGAATATAAAGGGAAGGGTGATCAAGTGTCTACCTTCATCAGCATCCTCTTCGCTAGAAGAGATGTCCTGGAAGGAGGTAGGGGCGATGTGCGCTACCCAGTCCCTTTGTGCGCGGGCTGAGCCCTAGCCCCCGCGCTCGAAGGGGTCGCCATCGCAGCCTCCGGCTCCTCCACTTCGGTTGCCGCTGCAGCCTCCGGTGCCACCACTTCGGCTGTCGCCACCAGAGCATCTACTGGCTCCGCTTCGACGCCAAGGTTCGCGGCCGCATGCTCCGCCTCGGTAGGGGCTTCATCCACAGAAGGCTCCGAGCGAACCCTCGAGGTTTCGGGTTCCTCGTCATCCACCCTCTTCCTTTTGGAGCCGCTCGCCGAAGGTGTCAAGCTGGCGAAGTCTGGGAGCGCCTGGACCCCCTCGACGCCGAGCCAGGTCCACACTCGGTTCCAGCGCTCCCAAGATCCCACCAGAGCAAGCCTTCGGGTCTGCTCATCCGGCGTCGGAGCCTCAACAACGCGCTCCGCGGCCACGATTGCCTCCTTCGGAGGCCGCACGTCGCGCGCGGCTTCATCAAGATTCCAAGTCAGCATAAGTTAATTTTACGAAGTATGCAGATGAAGACGTTCGAAGTCTTACCAAGGCGCTCCGCGGACACCTTGCTCGGTCCCTCCAAGCCCGAAGCCTGGAACAGGTTCTCTGGCCAGGAGAGCGCGAGGGGGCTGAGCCGAAGGGTGATGAACTCTTCGGCTAAGTCCCTCATGCTCATCAAAGTAGCAATACAAATATAGCACAAAAGACAATCATAAATTCTTTAACTATCAAATGTAAATGCAGCTCAAAAATTATAGTCTTTGATTTTATTACATTAAAGTAGCAATGCAAATGTAGAATGCCACGGGGGCACCACTACGATATATCGAGTTACCCAAAAGAACCACTATGATATATCGTCGTTATGGCGATGCCATAACAACCATGGGAAGTGTGAACTGAAATCTTCTTAAAGTGTGGCTGATATTACTCGCTAGGTTACTTTAGTAGTAGCACATGGCAAGCTGAAGTGATCCTTGTGTTGGCTAAAAACAAAATTCAACAAGTTGATACATGATGAATGAGTACTATTTAATAGTACAAGGAAATTAAAAATGTTCCAGTTCCTATGGTTGTGTTGCTCTGTCATGGGCTAGGGTTTTGGTCTAGGCCCAACCCATGAAAAGTACCCACGGGCCCGTGAACAGTACCCACGTGTTATTGTTCACGTGAACAATACTCGCCCAAGACTCTATTAGAATTAGGGTAGATTTAGGGTTAAGAGTCCAATTATAGTTAAAGTCGATTTATCAAAGAAATAAGGGGACCCCTTCCCTATATAAAAAGGCACTTAGTTTACAATTAGAAAGTTAAGAAAAGAATTAGTAAAAAAAGAATTAGATTAGATTAGGCCGGGTTGGAGCCTTACCTTGCCGGTGCGGAGGCTACTGCGCTGACGGGGATAGGGGCCAATTCGGCCATGTGTTCCAGAAATTATCATGCACGTGACAACTTGGTTGATGCTTGTGACAACTTGGTATCAGAGTCAACTTTCCTCAGGCGTTCTCGTTGTCCATCGGCGATGGCTGCAGATGGTTTGGCCGCCACACCGCCATTGGTAGGGACCTCCTACGGGAGGCTCTCCATTCTCCAAGAGATGTGGTCTCTCCGTTGTGACTTTAATGCATTTTGGGAGACGTTCAATCAACAGATGAATGATCTCCACTGTCGACTTGATCAGGAGCCGGGTGAGGTGCTACCGACCGGGACATCGCACGTGGGGAGTCAGGGCAGCCCGTGCCACAGGATGCCTGCACCACCTCCTACCGACCCGCCCCTGTCCGGTCTCACCAATGATACCGATCAGGATACCGTTGCAAGAGCTGCCGCCACAAATTTCAGAGCCCCTCAAAAAGAGGGGTATAGATGTCATGGGCTAGGGTTTTGTGCTAGGCCCAACTCATAAACAGTACCCACGGGCCCGTGAACAATACCCGTGTGGTACTGTTCACGTGAACAATACCTGCCCATGACTATTAGAATTAGGGTAGATTTAGGGTTAAGAGTCTAATTACAATTAGAGTCGATTTGCCCTAGAAATATGTGGACCCCTATCCTATATAAAGAGGTCCATAGTTTGTAATTAGGAAGTTAAGAAAAAATTAACCAAGAAAGAATTAGATTAGATTAGGCCAGGTTGGAGCCTTACCTTGCTAGCGCGGAGGCTACCATGTCGATGGGGCTAGGGACCAATTCAGTTATGTGTTCCAGAAACTATCCTTCACGTAACAAGTTGGTTGATGCTCCTGACAGGCTGACATGCTCTGTAAAAGTGCACTAGAAGCCATTGTTCTGGTTTGATACACCTGAAGATCTCACAATTCACAATCTTCAATTAGTAGAAGGTGAATATGATTCCTCATAGAGCAGACACATGCTGAAGAACCATCCACCACATCCTCCTCCCTATAGTTCAAACAACCGCCACATTTTGTAGATTTACCTTCTGGTGTTTGTGATGATATAGTTGAGATCTCTAACTGTGATTTGTGATGCAGGAGACCTCAAGGAAAGTTTCTATGTCGGGCCTATTGGAGGTGATGATTCACAGAATGATGCTAACCAATGGCCTTCTGAAGGTACTTAGTCTCCCCTCTTGTCGGTTTTATTTTCCAAAATATAAATAAATTCTATCTTTGACTACAGAGGGCTTTCCATGTTGGAAGGAGACAATTAAGCTGTACCATGCAACTGCACTGTGAGTTTTCAATTTGCTCATCTCAGCAAAGAAAATTCAACAATTGTACTGCAATCTACAACCATCGGTCCATCTCAACAATTGTGTTTTTGTAATACTTTTATAGAACTGTTTATTTAAATCTTCTTCAAAGCCTTTCAATCCCAAGCAAATTGGGATCGGCTAGAACTGTTTATTTAAATAATTTGAATATTCCCATTTAATTGCTGCCGCTACCAGGTCTATTGGCAAAAGAATACTCTCTCTAATTGCTCTGAGTTTGAACCTGGATGCTGAATTCTTTGAGAACATTGGTGCTTTCAGCTGCCCGTCAGCATTTCTTCGATTATTGCACTACCCAGGTAATCCTATTGCATGCCCCTTTATATCATATGAAGTTAACCAAAGTTGTATTCTAATGATATGCAATGGAGTGCTAAATACATGCTTGATGTTATCTTTAGCTTGCTTCTTGTTGTGTCAGATTGCATATAGACAGATAGTTGCATGGAATGCTTCTTTAGCACTAATTCATGCAACATGTTTCTTTGTTTTGAATATGAATGAATTATGAATGCAATATATGTCGTTCTAAAGGACTAAGAATTTGACATCGTCTGCCCAGTAAATGTATGATCTCAATTGTATTTTTAACTAAAAATTCGTTTAATAGTACTTTTATTTGTTAGATGAAGTTTCATTTAAGACTGCTTACATTTTGTAAAAACTAAAAGCATCTCAATTGTTGACTTACACTAGAAGCAAACAGAGACACAGAGCAGATCTGTGTGATCTCCAATTCTCCATTGCTAGTAGTTTGAAGTAATTATCCCCCACACTAGCCAACTCCACAACTACGAGCTACGCAGTCGAGGGTCCCCTACCCTTGGTACCAACACCCTTGACATTCTGTATACTGGAGCATAATGATAAATATGTTCTTGTAAGTCGATATGAATTTAAGTTATAGAGGCTCCTTAGGTAGCCTTATTTTTCTGTGTTATTTTGCTTGCCTGTTGTTACACTGGAAAACGGGATATGAATGAAGCTTCTTCAAGTTACTTGTAGGAACTTTTGTTTTGGTGAATTGACTGTATTTTCTTGTTCTTATAGGGCCAGTTGAGCATTTTGTTTTTCCTCCTTACATTGTATTTATTGGTTTTGTCTAAATAGAAAAAAATTTTAAATGTAGGTGAAGTAAATGAGTCCGATGATGGCAATTATGGTGCATCAGCTCACTCAGATTATGGCATGATAACCCTTCTAGCAACAGATGGCACTCCTGGGCTGCAGGTAGGCCATTTTCTTCATCACAAACTTTAATTTGCCAACTTCAGTTCTGTTCTCTTTTGCAGCTAATCAATCATGCACACAATATATGTTGAAGATTTGGTCAGGGTGGGGTTTTGAGCCCACCTTGTACAGCTTTCATGCAAAACAATAACTCTTGTTTCGAAAAGTAGAAATAACAGATTCATTGTTTTTGCATTTATACTCTGGTTCCTCTCACTGTTCTGAGTTTGCAGATATGCCGGGAGAAGGATAGGCATCCCCAGTACTGGGAAGATGTTCATCATATTGATGGGTAAATAGTAAATTCTGTTTTTGCCGATTTAGTGAGTAACAATTTCAAATATGCTGTTGATTTGTTCTTAAACTTTCTGGTCCCCAGTTTTGTGTGCTCCGTAGATAATACCAGGTCTTGTATACCTATAGGGCCCTGATTGTTAACATTGGCGATTTACTAGAACGGTGGACAAATTGTATTTTCAGGTACCATCCCTTTTTAACTTTTTTTGACATATTCTATTGTTGTGAGGAAGTATCAAACAAGTTCAAACAAACTAGTTACAGTTCCCGGTAGATGCAACAAGAACATTCTGGTTTTTGCAACTCAACACAACATGGCTAAATATGTTAGAAGTCACAACACTTTCTTAACGTCATGTTAGTTTAGGCTTGTCAATATCATGAACAGGTGGTGTCTGTAGTTTCCGAAATTCTATAATTCTTTTGGAGTTCTGTTTTCTGACATTATACACTTCTTTTTGTATTTTATCTCTACTCAAGAAAACCTTTTGTACGAATTTTGATTGTTATTGCTCTCTTGCTGACTTGTAGGTCTACACTGCATCGTGTTGTTGCAGTTGGCAAAGAGCGATACTCTGTGAGTATTACTAACTGCTGAATTCAGAACTTCATAATTTCCCACTGAATTCATGCTGTAATGTCAGATAGAACATGAAAACCAACAGTGATAATATAAACATAGTATTTCAACTCATAAATTGTGTGCTTAATGTTAGGACCTGTTTGATGCATATTATACAGTTTTTTTTCAATTTTTCAGGTAGCTTTCTTTCTTGACCCAAACCCTAATTTAGTGGTTCAGTGCTTGGAAAGCTGTTGCAGCGTTGCATGCCCACCGAGGTCCTCTTCCTCCTCTTAAAGCTTACCATTACTTTAGTTCCTTTTACGCCTGCTTCTAAATTCTCATACCTTTTGAAATTCGATGCATTTTCAGGTTCCCACCTATAAAAAGTGGCGACTATCTGAAAGAGCGATTGAGCGTTACATACAAGTAATCGTATGTTTTTACATGAGCGAAACTAAGATCAATAAAATTTACTGGATTCCGTTCCTACTACACGTCCCTGTTTCGCAGTGATTTTAGCTATTCTCTGTTATGAATATCACTCAATTGATTGTTATTGATACGAGGGTAAAGGGCCGATATGTATACACATACGGAGATAGTACAAAAGAAATACATGAAAAAGGAAAACAACATGCTATCTATGTATAAACCTAATAAATATTGACATTTACATATATATAGACTTAACATGTGTGTGTGTGTTCGTGTGTATGCCTTAACACCCCTCCTTAAACTCAAGATGGTAAATCAATCAGAGTATGTTTGGAGAGAAAGAAACTATAGCGTCTTGCAAGCCAAAAATTAATCTTCAATTAATGTCATCTTATCATAATCAGTGAGCAAGATCCATAAGCCTTTTTATAGAAAGACGGGCACGATAGGAAAAGGGCAAGACAACCCCAAAAAACTACAAAAGCTAGAAACCACGTACAAGAAAACGCAAAATACAAGCTGAACATTGCAAGCAGTAGCAACACCAACAAGACAAGTGGTGAAAGCACGGACAAAAACAGCAGTGCTATTAACAACAGCAGATCAACACATAGACTAATGAGCGAATGATAGACTAGTTTATGTCACATCAGATGTTTATACATTATTTTGAAGGATTAAAGTGAACTAATTATAAAAATAATTACAGAATCGAAGGATTATTCGTGAGACGAATTTATTAAGCCTAATTAATTTATGATTAGCAAATGTTTACTGTAGCATCACATCGTCAAATAATGGCGCAATTAGGCTCATTAGATTTGTCTCGTGACTAATCTATCGATTATAAATATGTTTTATAAATAATCTACATTTAATACTCCAAAATAACATCCAAATATCCGATATAATGGAACTAAACTTTTAGACTAAAACAAAACGTCACCTAAGCTGTCAAACTTGATGCCCATATGAACAGGAATCTGGAAAGAACAATTGTCCACCTGCTATATATAAGGCCATCTCCAATGCTTAGTGCTAATGTAGGTGCTTAGCATACAAAAAAAATTAAGCATCCTTATTAAGAGTCCTATGTTCCCATGCAAAGATATCTAGTACTACTATATTTGTTAGTTAATTTGTTGCTACACTTACTTGATTAACCATGTATGGTTGAAATTATCTTGATTAGCACCCACTAGCACCCACTAGCACCCGATGCTATAATAAGCAGCAAGCTCCTGCATTAAGCATCCATGGTGGGAAAAAACCAGTTTTTTCCTCTAAGCGTCTTTGTAGGCTTCCCATTGAGCTGCACTAAGAGCGCCTTAACATCCTAGAACCGACCTACTCCTTTTCAATGGCTTATGGCAGTTTTCACTTTTCAACGGAAGATGTGAACGGATGGAAATGAATCATGATAACACTATTTATCATATTTTATTTTGAATACAAATACGGATTCTGATGTTCTCGGATACAAATACAAAATGGATATTTAGAATACGAAATATATTTGGATGTTTACTTGATTTAACTCGAAATGTTCATTGTTTCAAAAAATTTCCAAAAGTTAAAAGTGTTCAATATACCAGATTAGAATAATAATTAATAACAAGCAATTATACACATAAACCATACACAAACTAAGTTTTTAAATAACACTAGCTAAAATTCATGTATGATAACTTTTATGAAATATTTTCAAAATTTTATAATAGTATATACGTATAATATTATAACATCATAACAAGTCTCATATTTTTCAAACTTTATTTTATTTTTTACAGTTAAAAAACCCTTAAGATCCACATTACTGATGAAGTGTCCTAACATAGATGTTTAAAATTTCTTTAAATTTAGTGGTTAAGAACTAAAAATGGACACAAAATAGTGAATATGATTTCTATAAATTTTAGTGTATTATTTTAGGTACTTCCGGTTCAAATTTCACATATTTCAATTTAAATCCTAAAAACACAATTAATGAGTTAAAAATAGAAAATGGATCTAGAAAAATAAAAACAATTATATAGAATGAGATATGTTGTATTTTTATTATAAAAATGTTTCAAGTTCAAACAAAATTTAACCATCAATTTATTTTCAACCACAATTTATTCCTTTTCAAAACAATAATTCTTCTTAAGAGAATGTCAAGTTTCTTAACATCCTATATGATAATTTTCTTTAAATATTTTCAAATTTTTATCATAGTATCTACATATAATATTATAACACTATAGCAAGTCTTGTATTTTTCAGACTTTATTTGATTTTTTAGAATTAAAAAACCCTTAAGATCCACATTACAAATGGAGTGTCGTAACATAGATTTTTAAAACTTCTTTAAATTTAGTGGATAAAAACTAAAAATGGACACAAAATAGTGAATATGATTTTTCTATAAATTTTAGTGTATTATTTTAGTTACTTGTAGTTTAAATTTCACATATTTCAATTAAAATCCTAGAACCACGCGTACGTAATAAGACCTGCCTCGTGGATAAACCTGACATCCTACTCTACAAGGACACGATAGATTCCTCATGCGCATGTAAGGATGGGTACAGTGAAAATTCTTATGGTATGCACGAGTCACCCTCGACTGTAGAGGGCAGTCGTGCACTATAGCCGTTCGATCTCGATCGAATGGTGCAAAGTCCCCTTCTCTCCCCCGATTTCGAGTAAATGGTTCCTTTTCGCGTGTCTGATAAAATCAAACGATTTCGAGGAGCTGAACTTCCCTCAGAAAATCTCATTTAGTGTGTGCAATCGTGGGGATGAGGGACAAAGATGAGTGGTAAACCCTGTAGGAGCAAATCCGGTGCCATCCTAAGTCCAAGATGCTGGCCGTGTGTGCTTCAACTCCATAAAAAAAGTCTGTAATGATATAATTTATTGATTGGATGATTTAATTTGTCGCCCACTGATCGACAACACCTTAACTTTATGGTCAGTGTGAGATTTTGGAGTTTGGACCAATATTCTGTCTCACATCGTAAAGTAATTTTGGGAGGCATAATGTGATAGTGAAGTCAAGTCTAGTATCTTGATTTGATTTGTTCATTCCTGATGACTGAATCAAAGTGTGCATGCTGCCGCCGCTTCTGAGCTTTTGTCTGAAACGGTACCAGCTTGTTTCGTGTCATCTTGCATGACCCGTTCATAGCGGTCAAAATGATCTGTGCAAAAGCTTAAGTTCATGGTTGGAGTTGCCGTTGCAGTTAACTCTACAAGTCTCAGCACAACAAACAGTGAAACAAGTCAGTGTCTCTTTTGTAGATTTTTTCCATGATTACATGATTACATACCCATTGATTAATCTCGCAAACAACATTGAATACAAACACACACAACTGGTCAATTTGTATAGTATGAATAGAGTTATATCACTACCACAAACACGAACTGTAGCAGTGGGAAAAAACGTACAGTAGCGACGGGCAACCAGCCCACCCCTGCTCTAACGCCACTGCTAACCAGGGTTATCAGTGGCAGACAAAGTGCCTGCCACCACTGCGTCAATAGCAGTGGCGGGCAACATGATGTCACACGCTCGCCACTGCTGTTGACACAGTGGTAGCGGGCACGCTGACGTCATGCAACCGCCACTGCTATGGCTAATAGTAGTGACAGTTGCATGACGTCAGCGTGCCCGCCACTACTGTGTTTTTCCTATTTTACAGAAATGTTATAAACCTTAATTCAAACAGCCCCTACAACAAAACCACAGAAATTCACAGCTCCACACAACCATCCACAACAGAAACAAAACACAACAAAAACCATAGAAATTCATAGCTCCACACAGCCATCCATAGCTGCAACACAACCACACAACAACAACCCATCTCAATTTACAAATTTATAAAGTTTACATTTCATCAGAACTTCAAATTTACAAAGTTTACATCTCATTAGAACTTCAAATTTAACAATTGTTCAAAAATGTTGACATTTTAATTTGGACTTGATGGACAATACATGCTCATTTTGCTTCATGTTTCTTCTCGGACGGCCAGCTCCTATCTTGTGCAACTTGTCTTTACTTCTGAGCCTCGAAATTCTTAGAAATTTCTTGTGCTTGCCATTTTGATCTTCTGGCCCAACGTCTCAGAGTTGGATGCTTGGCCACTTCACCCTCACTATCGAAGAATTTTTCACGCTCATGAATAATTTCATGCATCGTGAAGCGACACATTCTTGATACGATTCCATACATTTTTTCATTTGAGAGTTGGATGTTCTCGGCTACAGTTGATGGACGTGATGACTGCATACGTAACATATAAGTAAATACGTTGCCAGTTATATTAGATTAACACACAATAAATCAACTTACTTCATTAGTATCCTTAGAGACTGACCGCGCAAACTTTCCTAGTCCATTGCTCATGAAATCACAAGTATAATAACCGCAATGCACTGAACCGAGAAGTTGTTTGTGACACTTCAAAATAGACAAATTTAGAACGAGACATAGTTTGGCTTTATTATTAGAATTAAGAAATTTTAAAATATAATCTTACCGGATAGTTGGTTTTGATATGCATTTCTTTCGGCCTTTTTGGATCATGTGGGCCGCCTAACTTTTCCACGTAATATCTATATGCACTCTGAATAACATTTATTATATCCTGCTATTCTTTTTTGGGTTTGTTAAGAGAGTTGAGCATCCAAACCTTAGAGATTTTCAGGTATATAAGAAGTGCAATCCAATGATCACTATCGAAAGAAGTAATATGTGATTATGTTAGTTTCATAATCGATAAAACGTAATTAAGACTATATAGTGGGTATACTTACTTAAAGTTATATGCCCCAATTACCATTTTTCTATCTTTCTATTAAAGCATGCACCACACGATATACAACGCGACACAATTTCTTTTGTTCTTCTTAAGTTCATCTTGTTCTTTATTGAACTTCTTCCTTTGAAACTTTTTCCGACCAGCACTCCAGTACTTAGCGTCGTTCTGGTTCAGTACTGGGTTGAGTGTACCTTGACTTATCAATGATGGGTTAAAGTACCCATATCGTTTAGACTCATCTCTTGAGTAATTTTAGCTGCATATGTTATGAAACACTAGTCAATATAGGTTGTGATTGATTTTTGTTTTGTATTAACAAAGTAAAAACTACTTATAGGCACCAAAGGATCATGCTTGTGATGTCGGTTCTCTTCAGACGAAACATCCAGTGGAAGTTGTCAAAAAATAGGGCAAGACTAAACTCTGGGCAGTTGAATACTTCTTTTGGAACCTTGACTTCTATTTGCATCACTCCTAATGAAGACACTTTAAGGTACCAGTCATGGAATGTTTTCATCTCCTAGTTCATACGCTTAAGTACTCGATGAGGTAAGAATGGTTTGCCTAGTTCGTACTTGATATAATCCTCGTCTCCGTAGGTCCATTGTTCCTCAGAGAGTGACCCCTGCTTCTGCATTGGAGCCTTTACGGGAGCCTCTACGGGCATAGAACGTTTTTCCCCACACTAGCAAAGAATTTAAGCATTTCAGACTTAGGCTCAGAACACTGCCCAACTTGAACAACTGTCTTGTGGATTGTGGGCTCTGGATGTGCCTCTTGTTCCCCGGGCTCAGGCAGTAGCACTGGAACAGGCTTTGAACATGCCTCTTGTTCCCTGGGCTCGGGAAGTAGCACTGGCACAGGCTCTGAACATGCCTCTTGTTTCTCGGGCTCGGCCACTAGAACTGGCTCTGAACGTGTGTCCTGCTTTTCTAGTTCAGCCTCTTTCTCCATCTCACGCTCTTCCATGTCCTCGGGCACGCACTCCTCGAGTTGTTGAGTCATTTGAGGCTCTATCATTTCCTTGGGCACACGCTCCTTGAGTTGTTGAGCCATTTGAGAATCTGCCACTTTCTCGAGCACTAGCTCCTTCCCTGCCTCTTCCTCCATCTCATGCTGAGATCTTGTCGGAAACTGCCTTTGGAGTAAATGGATATCTCTGATCGCCCATAAGATAAAGTTGTTTAGTACATCTATGATTGTCTCAATCCCCTCATCGGGCATTAGAATATCCAGGGGTTCATTGCTAAATCTGTCGTTGGTGATCTCATTAACCTGAACCTTGGTATACTCCACAGGAATATGGCGATTGTGGAATACATTCCCAGGCATAGAAA
This sequence comes from Zizania palustris, assembly GCA_019279435.1. Classification (NCBI taxonomy): domain Eukaryota; kingdom Viridiplantae; phylum Streptophyta; class Magnoliopsida; order Poales; family Poaceae; genus Zizania; species Zizania palustris. The sequence goes on along the minus strand of JAAALK010000082.1, from coordinate 26,970,259 downwards.
TGTCTTGTGCAACCTCTTGGGAATGCCCTTTGCGTCCAAATGGTACATGAAGACTGCATGGTGTGTCCTCTTTGATATAATTTACCAAAAACTTCTCTTGTACCGATCCAAGACTGCTTGGTACGTCAAGTCGTACCTCTATAGAAGAGACACCTCGGGTGCACCCTCGATGTTCCTCGTTCCTGAGAGCAGCTGTTAGCTGGTCATTACATCCCTCGGGCTTGAACTTCCTAGCCTTCTCCAACTCAGCGATTTCATTCGCTTTCTCAAATACTCTACTAGTCTGTGAGTCGGAAAGGATATATTGGCCCTTAGTTGTTTTTTGCCTGAACTAGGAGCCATCTCTTAGTGCACTGATCAACACTTGAAAACTGTTCAGGTAACCTAGCCACACGGTACTCCTCTTCTTTTTTACTCCACTCATCCTCCTTGGCCAAGGGTATGTGGGAACTTATTTTTCTTATTAAGTTCTTTGAACATGATGCTCTCTTGTTTGGCATCTTTTGAGCAATGCTGCAATTTGAATTCCTTCCATTCATTTGGCGTGATAAACCCGTAGTCGTTGAGCGGTGACTCTCCTTTCTGAAGGTATTGTGTGTTCAGTGTGGTCCTGAACGTACGAAGAGACTTCCTGATAGTATTCAATGTGACAACTTTAGCGTCTTCTAAGTGATCTTCCGGGAATTTATAATGCGCTTTTATATGCTCCCACAATTCGTTCTTCGTAGCTTCAGAGACATCCTTCCAGTTTTTCCAAACTATCTTACACCGCTCCCTAGTGAGACATCCACAGTCATTGCGCCACTTAGCTGTGATATCTTTCGACTTCTTTGGAGCCCCATCAACATAGACATCTTCAACCTCGTAGATGGCTGTATGCAGCTTATTCTTCTTCCATTTTCCTCTCCTCTTCTTATTTGCAAAGGATGTAGTGGTAGCGGACTCAATAGTCATTGGCTTAGAGGACTCAATAGTCGTTGTCTTAGAGGACTCAACAGTCGTTGGCTTAGAGGACTCAATAGCCATCACAATAGCTGTTCTTTCCTCGTCATGGAATAATCGAAACTTCCTTGCTCGCTTTGGATGATCCTACGAAGATAGAAAGTGTGAACTTCAGGAACGTAATCCTTGGTTAGAAGCTACCCTAACTTGTTACTAACGCAATAATTACCTCTGCTTGAGCTTTAGGAATGTAATCCTCATCATCGTCTTATCTCATTCGCTTCTTCCTAGGCTCCACTGGATGTGGATCCTTCAGAAAGTGCCACGAAGAATCGCTATCAGAAGATCCTTCAGACGAACCCTCTTCATTTGATTTTGCAGGAGACTCGTAGATGAGCTCCTCGACGGGACGTCCTTCTTCCGTCATAGATGAACTATTCATGAACAAATTAATCATTTGACTCATAAATAAGGCAGACAAGGAATTGAATAAAGAGCTAATGTATCTTGACTAATTGTTACCTAGATGCTAGTCGAACCTCACCCTGGTCGGTCTATAGAGCCCGACTAGAGCCAGGCTGGTGGTGCCATAGCGGCCCATGCTACTAGTCAACAAATTCGCGTCCACAATCAACTCGATTCGCATGTTATGTTACGCATGAGCGGCTCACAGACAAGATGAGTTGACTTGACTATACTAGCAGCCAAGTAAGTCAAGTCCTGAGATAGATAGCGAGCTATCACGAAATGGTGCATTGCTGCTTGTGAGTGATGAACATGGTTTCATCTTTCACGTGGCCAATCATATTAGCATAATGCATGAGTGGTTCTTTATATGGCTAATTAGTGTCTTTGTATGGTTTCATCTTTGTATGGGTAATTATCTAGCATTTCAGGTAGTAGTAATTATCTTGTATGGTTTCATCTTTGTATGGCTAATTCTCCTTCCCATCATTCTAATCGACTCTGCACCAGCTACCCACGGTGGATTGATGATCGGTAACGACGGCAAATAGTTCGAAATTCAAATTTTAAAATTTTAATTTATATTTTTTCATTTCATGCAAACCAAAGTACCAAACCGACAATGGTAATTGCTCGGTCTGTGTTGGTAACCAAGCGTTAATGGCCACCCTGTGATCGATGCCAGTAGTCCATTGGTTTATTGTAGTTAATGGACAGATTTTCATAAAAAAATCGTCCGTTTTAAATAAAACCAGTGAAAAAAATCATATGAAAAATATGAGAATGTAAGAATTAATGATACAACTATGATTTTTTTGAAATAACTAATAGAACATTACAAATTTATAACTAACAATCACGACATAGAAAATAGATCATACATTAAAAAACTTACACTGTTAATGTTTTTGCCACATATTACTCATCTATACATATTAGTTACAAACCACATGTAACCAGCATATGTCTATTGTATCCTTTTTAACTTTATCCTGTCCATGCTAAAGCAGTTTACAATTTTTGTACAAAATTGTGTATAATTAGGGGTATTATATCCTGTAGTATGAGAATAGTAGAATGATTATGAATAGCGTTGTTGAATTGCGACCAGAGCTTAAGCACTTCTAGAAGAGGACTCAGCCCTCCTGGAGAGGAGGAAGAGAACTACACGGTAATGGAGTCCAATAATGACTACACTAGTGTGAAGTCGATTGGATCTCCAATTTTTTATACCATGGCCAGTGCATTGTGGTCCATGCTCTTTTCTTTCCCTGTTCTTGTATTGATACAAATATATTGTGCCTAATCAGTTTGGTAAGTCGGCAAGTTTGCATTGAGCATATATGCTGACATTGTCATTTTAGGGGTTGAGTTGCATTGGCTTTGGAACAACTTTGATGAAAGTTCAAGCAAACCCTAATGGTGATATATACTCCGCATTGAGCATGTATGCTGTTTGTGCAGTGCTTGTCAAATAGAGCATTGAATTACATTAATATGTGAATTTCATGGTAAAATTTCATTAGCCTATTTTCATCCGACTAAAAAATCCAGGTCATAAAATTTCATATGTACTTGCCTTTCTCTGTGGCAGCGATGGGCGGAGGGCGGCGGCGCGAGCTCCAGGACGGTGGTGATGGGCTCTGGGGGCAGCGGCGACGGGCTCCGGAAGTACATCGGCGACGAGCGGAAGGCGCGGCACAGGAGTTTGAAGGTAGGTTTTCGGAGGGCAGGAGCAAAAAACCTTATATAGGCGGATTAGCAGTAGCGGGCAAGATGACGTCACTATCCCGCTATTGCTATTCCTCTTAGTAGTTGCAGACGGTGACGTCACCCGGCCCGCCACTGCTAAGCCGCCCGCACTGACGTTCGACTTAGCAGTGGCCGACCGCCACTACTAAGAGGAATAGTAGTGGCGGTCTAGTGACGTCATCTTACCCGCCATTGATTACACATGTGCCTGCCACTGATAACTCTGAGGACTATTTTTTGTTTAGTAAAATCATATATTACCAATAAGTAAATAAAATGTTTCAATATATATTTTATACTTGATTATTATTTTTTTTCTTAAGGATTTTTTTGATTAGATTAGACATATATTGCCAATAATTAAATAAAAACATATTAGACATATACACATCAATGACATAAATAAAAACATATATTACCAAATGACATAAATGATTTTACAAATATGCACAATCTTTTAAACTAAACATAAATGATCTAGACTTGCACTAATTTTTCATCGCCATCGGTACATAGATAAGGAATCACACTACCAAATGACAGTTTTGCTTCAACCACATTGATCTTTTCTATGTCCACGAAGAACGACACCTCATCAAACTGATTCTATTCTTCTTCGTCCTCGACTCCATCAACTCCAACAATTCTTTGTTTTCCTGGAGCAATGATGTATTTCTTCTCATCTTTAGGATCAAGTATGTAAAATACTTGTGCCACTGATTGAGCGAGTATCCAAGGGTCATCTTTATAACCCACCTTATTAAGGTCAACTATCGTAAACCCGTAATCATCCACCTCCACACCTTCTAGATGTCTGAACTACTAGCACTTAAATACGAGGATTTCTATAGAGTTCCCGTAGTTAAGTTCCCATATTTCTTCGACGTATCCATAGTAAGCATTCTTTTGTCCAGTGTTGTCTTCTGCATTTGCTCTGACACCACTATTTTGGCGCCGACTCTTTTGATCCTTTGCTTTGGTATAGAATATGAAACCATTGATGTCATATGTTTGCCATGTTTTAACCATGCTCAATGGACCGTAAGACAATTTATTTATCATCATCTCTTTGTCGGTTTCTCCATTCGAAAGGTTTAGATCCCTCAACCATGATGTGAAATGAATTTTGTGCTCTTTCATAATCCATTCTTCATCGCGATCTTCATTTTTTTCACAAAGATCTTGCAGGTGTTGTTCAACATATGGTCTCTTACTGTTTGGTAGCTATTGTCTCGTATGATTTTCCTGCCTTTAGTTCCTTTACCGGTGAGTCTTTGTAATCTGCGTAGCACTCAATGGCTTCCTCAATCGTGTAGCCCTCTACCATAGAACCCTTTGGATAAGCATGATTTTGTACGTAACCCTTGAAGATAACCATGAGACGCTCCTACACATACATATTGTGCAGGTGCGTTACACTGAGAACAAAGATCTAGTCTACTATATGTATCATATAGTGCTCCATAATATCAAAGTATGAAGGAGGAAAGCACATCTCAAGCTGACACATAGTCTCCCTCATTTTTTTATGTAATTCATTTAACTCTTTAGGGTCGATCACCTTCTTTGATATGACATTGAAGAAGTGACACATGCGTGTGATCACCATCTTCATAAATGAATGTTTGATTCCTCTTACTGTTATGGCAAGGAATAGCCTAAGCATAACATGACAATCATGAGTGTTGTAGCCGCTCATCCTCACATTTGCCACAGAGACAATATTATTTATGTTTGTTGAGAATCCTACTGGAACTCTAATTCAATGTAGACACCTACAAATTGATTTTTCTCATCAATTGTGAGGTTATAGCTAGTAGCCGGAAGGACAAATTTCCATTGGCCCTTTCCTGTGGGTGAAGCTCAGGTCTAATTCCGAGAGTTTGAAGGTCCCTTCGTACTTTGAGTCCATCTTTTGACTTGCCTTGTATGTCTAACAAAATATCGATGGTGTTGTCGAAGACATTCTTCTCAACGTGCATGGTATCGATAGCATGATCAATCTCCAACTACTTCCAATAGGGTAAGTACCTAAATAAGATTGACAAATTTTTAAATGGAGTGTCCTTTGAAATTTTTACAGATTTCTTCCTCTTCTTTTCGAAAACAACTTTGATATTTTTCATCATTTCGAATAGAAATTTGTCGTCTCGATGTCATGGCGGCTGCCCAAGCTCGATTGTACTGTCGAAATGGTTCCTATTTCTTTGATATTTGTGGTTTCTTGGTAAAAATACGCTGTGTCGCATATATACTGTCTTAACGAATGATGGAAGATGCACAGATTCTGTCTGATCCACACACACTACACATGTTGTCTTTCCTTTAACCTGCCTTGTTAGGGACATACGTCCCAGGTTGTCAGCTATGGTGCAAAAGAGCATGGCTCTTAGATTGAAGTGCTCTTTCTTGTGCTCATCCCAAACACGGACACCATATTCCCATAGACATTTCATATCCTCCATCAAAGGTTCTAGAAAGACATCAATGTCATTGCCACGTTGTTTTGGACCGAAAATTAGAGTAGTGAGCATAAAGTACTCTCTTTTGTGGCACAACCATGATGGAATGTTGAACAAGTACAGAAAGACTGGTCACGTACTGTGTGCGTTCCTCATCTCACCGAAGGGATTCATTCCATCCGTGCTAATTCCCATCCTAATATTTCTAGGATCCCCCGAGAAGTTTTGATGGGCCAGGTCAAATGATTTCCACTGCCTAGCATTTGCAGGGTGCCGAAGTTTTCCGTCCTTCTTTCGCCTAGCGAAATTCCATATTAATAGTTCAACATCTCTCGGATTAGAGAACATACATTTCAAGCGATCAATCACCGGTAGGTACCACATTACTAAGGCTGATACTTTCCTCCCCATCTTATCTCCATGCTGGTCTACAATAACATTCCTTTTCCTCTTCTGTAACTTCTTATTCTTCTTCAGGTGGTCATTGTAGTCCTCCACACAGTCATTTTCCCGTTTGTATCAACTTGAGTTGCACTACAGACAACTCTCTAACAATTCATACTTTTTTTGATATAGGATACAATTGTTCGGGCATGCATGAATCTTTTGAACACCCAAAGTCAACGGACAAATCTTCTTTGCTTGGTATGTATCAGATGGCAAACCATTGGGTTTCGGCAAAACCTTTTTGAGGAGCTACAAAAGATCTGAAAACTAGTGTCGGACCATCCATAGATGGCCTTTAGTTTCATAAGCTCAAGAGTTGTGTACAACACAATATACTTCTTATCGCAACCGTGATGTTCCTCGTAAAGAAGGTCCTTCGATGCTTTGTCAAGTGCTTGAAAGTTATCGTAGCCTTTCATTGTAGTTCTCTGCAACATCACCTCAGACGCAACATTTCACATCAATTCCTCCACATCAAAGGCGTCATCATCATCGTGTTGATCAACATCATGTGTTATGTCGGATGTATAATCACAACCTCTTCTATGTTGATGAGCATCTTGCGGCACATTAGAATCATCAGGAGGGTTTTCACCTATCTCATCGTGTTTGGTCATATATAGTAGTCCTTCACGAAGCCATTTTTCAACAAGTGAAAGCGTATGGTTTCACGATCTGAACACAGATACATCGCTTCGTTCTTACAAACTTTACAAGGACAATATATTATCACTTCTACGGGAAGCATATTGTGCGGCAGCTTCAGTAAATTCAGTTACTCGGTTAAAATATGCTACCACATCTCCCTCGTTGGACGAGTACATCCAGGACCTGTGCTCCATCTAAAACCTATTATTTTTGAAAAAAATATTAATAAAAGGCTACCTATTCATTATAATTAATCTTAGTAATTTTTAAATTAAAAGTATATTGATTTCTCTCTCCTAACAACATTAATTAAAAATATTTTAATTGAAGTTATGTAAACCTCGTTAATTATAAATGAGTAATAGTATTAAATAGAATGAAAAATTTATTAAATAAATTAACTACATTGGTTTCTCTCTCCAAACAACATAGATCTATATATATAATCATAAATCAAACTAAAAAAGTGATTAAAACGAGGTAAACATGTATACAAGTGATGAATAATTGTGAGGAGGGTCATATTTATTCATTTGGGAGAAAGATGCACTATAAATGGAATAATATTTGAAAATTTCTATGCACAAACTCTAGATTAGTAAAATGCTAATAACTAATTATATACTTGATTAAAGATAAAATAAATGTGACATTCAGCATGGATTTACCTCCTAGAAAGAAATTCTTGAAAAAATGATAAATAAAGCCTCCCCTCTACTTTCTAGATCTGCGTCGCCATTGTACAGACGGAATCGCGAACTCATGTAGCCTCGGGCTCGGAGAGGAAAAATGTGTGTATTTATAGTCAGAATAGTAGTGACGTCTATGATGTCATCAGTACATTAGTGACAGACAGCGTAGTAGTAACGGGATGTTTGCTGGCCTGCCACTATTGTTGGTACACTAGTGGCAGTTGGTGCTGGCGTTAGCACTAACCGCCATAAGTGTACCAATAGTAGTGGCGGGTGCTGGTGCTAGCGTCAGCACCAGCCACTATAGTGGCGGGCCTCTAATGGCCCGACACTACAATAAAATCGCCCAACGCCACTACAATATATATATATATATAGTTATATACCGCTTCTTGACAATGCAAACATCAGTTCATCCGGGAACTCTGGTTGATATTTGAATTGAGCTACACACAGGACAGTTTCCCAAACAATTCTACACGATTTGAACGAGATGTCCTCGATTAATTTCATATGCTATTTCTAGACACACATATGTGCATGCGTTCACTACAAGATATATAGTCTTCTATAACATTTAGTTTTTATCATAAAGAATAAATTTAATGTCACCAAATGTAATCTATGATGATGTGGTGACAAAAAATAAATTGTTATGGAAGGTGTGCTTCTAAATAGTTTCCGCGATGAACAAATAAAAAAACGTTATAATATCTATGACAATCTAAATCGTCATTGTTTGATAGAAAAATGTCCCAAACCATTTGATACCACTTGGCTGGTGACTAGGCAAGATAACATGGCCATTTAACATGACATGTGATGTGACAAATAATAAACAAAAATCATGAATATAAGTTTAGTGGGTAATGCCTACAAATGGACTCAAAAACATGAATATAATTTTTCTATAAATTTTGGTTTATTATTTAAGCCACTTATAGTTCAAATTTAACATATTTCAATTTAAATTATAGAAACATAATTAATAAATTAAATATAGCAAACCAACCTAGAAAAATGCAAAAAAATTAAATGGAATAATATATGTCCTATTTTGAGTTTATAAATTTTCATCTTAGTCCAATGGTTTGGTGTGTGTTAGCTTCCCAGGTCACGGGTTCGAGCCCCTTGAGGTCCTGTTCGGTTGACAGGGATTTAATCCCCAAAGGGATTCTACCCCAGGGGGGATTGAGTGAATCCCTCTCATGTCACTCAATCCCTCTCCTAGATTAAATTCCCTTGTGATTAAATCCCTCCCTTTTAATTATGTGTTCTTTTGTATAGGATTAAATCCCTTTGGGGATTATAACATCTAACATCTAACATCCCCCGAGCACATTGTAATCTAACATCTGCTTCGAATGGAAAAAAATCAAAGATTACCTTAATGATACTTCATTAAGACATTAACATCACAAATTGAACAAAGACACCATCAAATATGTTGTATGTCCAATTTCTACAACACAGTGAGTGCATCTTTTATGCCAAAGAAAACACAGAGAAACATGACATCAAAGACCAACGTTACCCCAATCCTTGCTTCATAGTACTAACATTCTAACAGCAGGGAAACATGACATCAAAGACCAACGTTGTTCAGAAATTGCACAGAATATGATGGCTGATTCCAAATGGGGCTAAAAGGCGGCTATACTGTGGATGATGGTTGATTCCAGCCAGATGCTCCAAGATAAATCTACCACACCAACGTTGCTTTTCCTGACCCTGCAAAGGAGAGACACTTCAAGAGCTCATGCATATCAGCAAGCTCCTATCCAGAACAGAACGGAAAAGATCCTGTTGACATGAATTAGAGAACCAAATAACAACTACCATATATACATGTTCCTAACATTTTCCACTCAAGGCTCCATCACTGTACAAAACACACAAAAATCAGAAAATAGAAGACATCAAATCAAAGTCATTTCTTAATTGTTACCTGCTAAGTCATTTCATTTTTCAACCAAATCAATGCAGTTTCTCTATCTCCCTCACAAGCACTCAAAAAATCTCCCTATTATCAGCATCCCTGAAGACATTATAAGCCTTGGATTTTCCTCTCTTGTCAATTCCATAGAGTTAACAACAATTATGCAATTCTTAATTGAATAACTGTTGGCTTGGGCAGCCTCTTTTTCATTAGCTAATTCTGCAGCTTCATCCTCAGCCTGTTTGCTTCTCATATCGATGTATTTCTCCATTAGTCCTTCGATGTTACCACCCTTTTCCTACCTCTTTGGTCCTTTTTCTACTTTGTTGTTTCTTATACCACTACCTCTTTCTGCCCTATGTTCATTACTACCAATATTTTCAACTTCTTCAAATGAATCCACCATTGCACCAACATTGTCTTGCACTTGATATGCAAAAGTTTCCTCTACGTCTGGAAATGTAGCCTCAGTGTCACCAATGTCGGTTGTATTGTCAAGTTGGGTCATAACTGGATGTTGTGGTGGCTGCGTAGAGGTGAAGTTATAAGTCCCTTCAACAGTATGACCTAGAAGGAAGTTAGTTATAGTTAGATATAGTTATAAAAGGATTACACAAAGCAAGATGATAATTATATATTAAAACTAACCATCATACAACTCTCCCAATGCCTCAAATAATAGAAATGACTTGTTCCGAAACTTTCTAATTTTGGGAAATGACTGCACAAAAACAAAAATACCATGAATTTATTGGTGTCACAAAAGCACAACATAAATAAACTAAGGTTTAAGGAATCATACGATGATTATGTTGTTCCAAACCGCAGGTTCAGCCTCAATCATGAACCTATCATTGTTCCAAGAAGCCCTACTTTGTTTTCTAGCCTCCTTCAGCATCCGATACTCTCTTTTTAACTCTTTTTCCTTCTCTTGGATTTGAGCCTTCGTAAAAGTTGCATACTTCTCTCTATCGTGGAACTCCTTCACGATTTTATTCCACGCCTCCGATGTCCAACCATTTTAACCCCTATAGTCAGGTGTTTTATGCTCATGCAACAATTCTACCAATGTTTTCTCTAGTACCGGGTTCCAAACAGCCCTTACTTTATCTACAAATATATGTTTGAGAGTTGGGGAAATAAAAATATGCACACAAAGCTAACTTAAAAAAATAAATATGTGCTCATGTGCATACCCCTTGTAGCAGTGACTTTGGGGGATTTCTTCATACGTGCAGCTTGAGACATAAGCATGGCAAACCTTGGAGAACCACTTCTAAGCATGTTAACTATAACATATTAGATTATTAAAACAATGCAAAATATCAGACATATACCACTAATTTCTATGTTGTCGGTAATCACTCCACATTTGATGTGCTATCACAACTCTCATATTGTTGCCTTGAATGTTAGCTTGATCATTGCCTTGATCACCATCTGGCAAGTCAACAAAATTTTGTGGCTGGATATTATCTGGTTGGTTGTCTAACCACTGCTCATCTCCTTTAAGTGATCGGATAATATTATGTAACACGGCTGCAACTACGGGTATCTTCACTTGGTTCTTTATCTTGTGAAATGTAGCAACCTTTAGAATAGGGAAACACATCTTTAAAACCCCTAACGTCCTTTCGACATGATTCCTCAACACGGCATGACGATGGTTAAATAACTCCTTGTAATTCTGAGGTCTACGGTGACTTGCACCATACTCCTTCAAGTGATATCTAACTCCACGATATGGGGCGAGAAAAGATGGGGTGTTAGCATACCCACCATCAACCAAATAGTACTTCCCAGGAGGTACTTGGAAACCTTTGTTTATTGCAGACCTAAGAACTCTAGCATCAATAGCTGATCCCTCCCACCCGGTAGATATGAATGTGATATTTAGATCGAAATCACAAGCTATCATCACATTTTCGCTAAGTGTCCCTTTTCTGTTTCTAAATGGAGCGGCTTTGTCAGGTGACATTGATATGGGTATGTGACTACCATCAATGGCACCGATGCAATTTTGCAAAAAATAGTATATGTGATTTTCTAAAGTTAAGAAAAGTAAACCTTAAGGATAGAAGTGTTCAAGTAAGCACCTCGAAGTAAGGATAGAATCGAGGGTCTCTTTCAATTTTCAAATGAACTTGATCATGATTTGGAGGTTTCAAGAATCTCAAGGAAAGAGTAGGGACGACCAAGTCAAAAAAATGTTTCATGTGATGATGATATGTATCATTGCTATGACCAAATTTTTCTTGAAGATCCTCAAACGAAGCATTATGACTAAGCATGTATAAGAAGAACGCCAACTTCTCCTCAACATTAATCCTAGTATCACGGACCAACCTTTTCCTTCTAAGGTAATTGGCCAAGAATTTGAAAATTCGAGGTTCCATTCTGAACGCGACCAAATAGTTCTTGACATGACCTTCAAGTAGCTCTCAAACACGTTCCTCGCCTGTTAGAGCAGACGTATGTCAACGTTTCCTTTCCCTTTGTCTAGTAGAACCCAATAGATATAAGGCAGGGAAAATAAATAACATCATATCATTGTCCTCCTCATCCCTCCTCTTTCTAATACGGTCACTTATTCCCATACTCATTGTAAACTAAAAAAACAACCATAGTAACAATGAAGTAAGTAAATTTCATCAAACAACATAATAGCAAATATGTAAATGAAATGTAAACATATTATCCACTTCAGGAATAGCAAATATGACAATATAATATCAACATAATAGCAAATATGACAACATAATAGCAGACCATGTTTAGTTTTTTCTACATTTTACTAGATGTCAACATAATAGCAAATATGACAACATAATGCTTAGATAATATTCGTGAAATCTATCATGTGTGTTGTTCCCATTTGAGCACAGGCCATGGAGAGATTACTCGGGCCTTGCTGGTTTGCACTCATAATGCAGGGAGAGGTAAAGTTCAGAACTCTACTTTTAATTTGGACCATGAATTCCATATCATCAAACAGATTAATTCTTAACACAGCTTGACAGAAATCATCAGTTGACCTGGTAAGAAGACAAGTTGGCAAAAACCAAACATACAATCTTGTATAGCAATACTACAAGCACACAAGAGGAAGGAAGGATCAGGCCTAATACTTGCTGATCCTTCCTACAACTTATACAACCAAAGAAAAGTAAGCAAGCATCACACCTTACAGACTTAACACAAGAAGGAAATGTAGAAGTAGAAGCAACTGCAACGACGGGGAGGAGATCCCCGATCGGCGGACAGGGAGAGAGGAGAGTTGGGGGAGGCTAGGGACGATGAAAATCTACTACACACCACCGCCGGCTTGGTCGCCCTCTCGGTCGCGCGCTCTGCCGCGCACCGCCGCCGCCCGCTCTCTGCCCGCTCGGTCGCCCGCTCTTCCGCGTGCTCCGCTGCGCACCGCCGCCGCTCGCTCGGTCGCCCGCTCGGCCGCGCGCTCCGCCGCGCACCGCCACCGCCCGTTCGGCCGAGCGCTCGGCCACGCACCACCGCCGCGTTCCAAGCCCCGCGCCAGGAATAATTCCATGCCCCTAACCCTAGGGTTGGAATCCTAGGCCGGGTTGGGGGAAAATCACCGAGGTGGGCTGGGTTCAAATATTTTTTGGGCTTATCTGAACACCACATTTTTGGTGGGCCGGGAATTTTTCCTGGCTAGGATATTCCCCAGGGAACACAGCCCAAACCCATCCATTCCCCCCAAAACGAACAGGGCCTGAAGAGGGTATTTTGCTCCATATTTTATTAAATTCATAAATCTGACAAGTGAAACCTTATGTAGGAATATAGGAATGATTTATTTCTTACATAAAAATATCTCTAATCATATTTTATTAAATTTATAAATATGACAAGTTTCTTAAATAAAAATATTGCTAATTATATTTTATTAAATTTATAAATCTGACAAATGGAACCCATGTGATGGAGAGGAATGAAATGTGATCCACATATGCCAACATGTATTGTTTCTTTAATAAAAATAGTCAAATGATTATGACAAATAACTAGTTTCACATAATTTCATCACAAACGTAATTTTATAGTTGAATATGATAATTTGTTCTTAGTGACAACCAATACAATTTCGTCATTAAATGAAATTTACTATTACAAAACAACATAAATATATTGATTTAATGACAAATAGCTCATTGTCATTGTATATTCATCACAGAAGGTTACATATCTTGTAATGATTGTGCTAGAATTTTGGGATAGACCCATATGAATATTTCAAAAATTCCTAAATAAATCTCAAAGGTCCAACCGAGTAGACGGGAGTAGGACTCGGGAACCGGCACTACCTAGTGCCAGATCCAAGACAAATACTCAAGAATCGGGGCTAGCACTGTCGAGTGCCTCACGTGAGTTGGGACTTGGGATCATGATCACGACATGTCATCTAGTTGCTCCTATATAAATACCCGTCAATCTGACCGGTTCAAGGGGGAATGAGAAAAATAGAATAAATCAGAACACAAAACTGAGCTAACGTTTGGGATCTCTCTTCTCTCTACTATGCTATCGCCGTAGGTCTACTCTATTCCATCCACCGGTGTGCACCGGGAATGGTAGAGCAGGTCTCTGAAATCTGTCGCCCTTGTGATCTTATACCGAAATAGGGCAAATAAGATTTTTGGGAAGTTCTCCGCACAACTTCTCAAGTCTGTTAACACGACGCGACTTCCTTCTACGTCTATCATTGATCGCCGTCGGGTGTTGCAATCCGACACCAATAGGAGTAACTATGCGCCGACTGTAGAATCGTCTTCAGCTATAGTACATGCATTATTTTTCTGTACGATTATTAATCATGTTTTGTGAAATCATGATCGGCATGTTACGGATGTCATGATTTATTTATTTTAGAAATTAATTATGTAATTGTCTAATATTACAACACATTGTACATGTATAGAGATGCCGACCTCCACTAATATACAACTAGTGTATGCATGTCGCCATTCAGAACCACTAGTTATTTCTACATGTGGTTTGTTGCAAATCTAATGCCTAACCTCTCCTACTAAATGCCAAACCTTGACAATATTAACAGATTAATTTGAGGGTCTTTTCCTATCCCAATGAAAATGGCTGCACGGAAGGGGAAGTCTGTAAGGTTTAATTTTGTGGCTAGTCAGCCCGCGCTATTAGTAAACAGTAATGCAGGATTAATTGGAAGTGGAGAAGTGTATTACAACTTGATTATCTCTTACTTGAACAAGATGGTTACGTTTAATTAGCATGTTTATATATAAGTAATGCCAAACCGGGTGCCGCCCAGATGCAACATGAAAATAAAAGAGAAAACATGATGCGGCCGCGGCGATTGCCAATGGATTTCGGGCGTCCGAGGAATCTGAATCTCCGATAAGTTTGCATTGAAAGCCAGCTGATAGGATGAACATGCTTGACCACAAAATGATACGAGTAGTTAATTGAACACTGTATTCATTGAAATAAAATATATGTTTCGTACAACTTCTGGAAAAAACAATATGTTCTGACTTTTATAAGTCAACGTGATGATTAGCAACAAAAAATAATCACAATATATGCCAGGTATTAAGTGTATTTTACTTTAAAAAATACAATTTTTATTTACCAGAAGAGAATATTTGGGACAATATCTTAGGCAAATCAAATACAATTTGGCCCTGAATCGTTAGGGTAGGTTATGCAGCTATGGACCGGTTTGGCTTGCTGCCATACAAAAAATTATTTTAAAAAAGAATTTGATAGCTAGGACAGTAATCCAAACACTCCATTAAAAATTTTGCCGCCATAATTTTAGCATGCGTGGCTCATATGCCACGCACTACAACAATTCAGCAAACTTCCGTCGGCTTTGGCCGATGGAAGTTAGCCCTTTCCCGATGGAAGAAGCTAATTTTCGTCGGTGTCGGCATTTGGCCGGCGGAAGCGGGTAGATAGAAGTTAGCTAACTTTTATCGGCTTCACGTGACCGACGGAAGTTAGCACCAATCTCTGCCACGTCAGCAGAGGCGCGCTAACTTCCGTCGGCCACCTGACCGACGGAAGTTAGGTGGCCCTAACTTCCGTTGGCTTTGGCCCTAGCCGACGGAAGATAGCCTTTCTGCTCACGTGGCCGAAAGCAGATAACTTCCGTCGGCTATGGTCAAAGCCGACGGAAGTTAGCTGATATTTTTTTTGTTTTTCCTGGTTCACAATCGTGCCAATAAGGTGATAGCAATCTGTTACGTAGATTAACAGATGATTCACAGGCGAACCAACAAGGCTTACCACTGTTACGACGTGGCCGACGGAGGGCTTCCAGCACAAACCCACGAAGGTGTACGATTCAAAGCTAGGGCTTTGTGATTGGTCTGTGTTGGGGGGTCCTATGAACCGGCCTCACCCTTGTATTTATAGGAGCTAGTCTTCTTATCTCTAATTCTAATCAGATAAGATTCATCCTAATCAAGATTAGAGATAAAAATAACTAGAATCTATGTCAGACTCCATATTCGAAGCCTGCCCGAAGTGGGCCTTCGGTAGGCCCACTGACGCCTAATCTTCGGGCCAAAGCTTCGGCGAAGCAGGCCACCGAAGGGCCTTCGGGCTGGAGCCAGCAGGCTGCTAAAAGGCCTCCGAGGCCCCAGGCAGGTGGGCCTCCGGCACTTCAAGGCTTTGGCCTATACCAGGACTTGTATATTTTTGGCCCATATTACCAAAATTGATATTTTGACAATCTTGGCCATGAATGCCATTTTAGCTATCAACACATGTCCCCCTGCCTTTTAGCAAACTAAGTGAGCTAAAAGCACAACGGGCGAAGGATGATATACTCCATATCAGCCTTTTGACACTTTTAAGCGCTTTGCCACACACTTGGGAAGTATTTTTTCAAATACCTGCCATTTAATGCTCTTCGAAATCACTCTCCTTGTAGATACTCTAATAAATATGCATTGTCTGGAGCTATTTTAGCTACTTTGAAAGTACCTTCCCAACTGGGCGACCATTTACCAAATTTGGGGCTTTTAGTGCCTAAGGGCAAAATCGTCTTCCAAACCAAGTCACCAACTTGAAACAATTTTGGTTTGACTCTTTTGTTGTAGGCTCTAGCTACTCTTCTCTTATCTTTCTCTATGGCTTCTAGAGCCCTTAACCTCTTATCGGTTCTTCCCAATTATCCTTCAAAATAGTTTCATATTCATTGACCGATAAGCCATCTTGCTTAAGAAATCTTAAAGAGCCAAGATCTACCTCTATTGGTAGAACGATTTCTTGTCCATACACTAATTTATATGGACTAACTTTGGTAGCACCATGCTTTTCTACTCTACAAGCCCATAATGCCTCAGAAAGCACTTCATGCCACCTTTTAGGGAATTCTTCAATTTTCTTCTTAATGAGCTTAATCACAATTTTATTACTAGACTCGGCCTGACCATTGGCCTGAGCATAGTATTGTGAAGAGTTTATCAACTTAATACCATAAAATTCAGCAAAGGCTCTCACTTCTTTAGTAATAAATGAAGTACCTTGATCTGTGGTGAGAGTTTGGGGAATACCGAATCTATGTATAATGTGTTTCAAGATGAAATCAGTTACCTCATTGTGAGTCATGTTCTTGAGAGGCACAACCTCAGTCCATTTGGTGAAGTAGTCCATCGCCATCAGCACAAACTGATGCCCTTTTGAAGAGGGAGGATGAATTTGGCCGATGAAGTCTAAACCCCAACATTGGAATGACCATGGTTTGAAAATAGGATTAAGTAGCGATGCAGGAGCCAACTAAATATTACCAAACTTTTGACATGCTTGACAACCTCTATAATACTTAAAGCAATCCTCAGTAATAGTCGACCAATAAAAACCCGCTCTCTTGAGCATCTAACTCATTTTTAGGCCGACTGATGAGTGCCACAAAGTCCCTCATGAACTTCTCCCGTAGCCACCTTAGATTGATCGGCATCTAAGCACTTTAGAAGTACTCCATCAATAGTCTGGCGGTACAATACATCGTTAAGAAACACAAATTTAAATGCCTATCGCCGAACTCTCCGATCAGTCCTTTGATTGGGGTCTTTTAGATACTGGACGATTGGATTTCTCCAATCATCCTTCTAGACTCCCAAAGGTTTCTTGAATTCCTTTTCCGAAGTGGCGTCTAAATTATCAATTTCGAAGTTCCCTCTAGGTCTTTCTTATTTCTACCGAAGGCTAGTCGGATCGGCTGTGTGGAGCCGATCGGACCGAGGCCCCTCGATGGAGGGGTATAGCGTGTGAAGGCCTCCGACACTAGGAGGGCTTCAACATGTGGAGCCCGGAGTGCAGGGTCCTTCGGTGGATGTAGGGCTCCGGCACGAGGGCTCCGGCGCGTAATACCCTTCGATGGGTGAAGGTTTCGGTCCGGAGGGTCTGATGGACCTCGCGTCTGCCTGAAACCTATGGCTTTGGCAGGGAGTTCAAGCATTGGCCTTCTCTATATAAAAATTTTTCCTTTCCTGACCTGATAGCCAGATGCTTGCTGAGCCAAATCATTTGCAATTGAATTGGCTTCTCTGGACACGTGAGAAATTTTGAAGTCATCAAAGGTAGCAATTATATCTAAACATTTATCTAAGTAGCTATTTAGCAAGCCATTAAAACATTGAGCAATTTTAGCTACTTGTTATACCACTAACAGGGAATCACCATATGCATGAACATGTTTAATACCCATGGAACCTAGCAATTCATGTCCTAGCAATAAAGCTTCATATTCTGCTTGATTATTAGTAGAAGGAAATTCTAAATAGGCCAAGGTCTCAGAGCACATACTATTAGGCGATATGAGGACTACTCCAATACCTTGGCCATTTTTGCAAGCCAAACCATCAAAATAAAGTTTCCATGGTACTACTTCAACTAGAGCAACATTGTTACTCCAATTGACATCTACGTGGTGGTCAACTATAAAATTAGCGACGATCTGGCCTTTCATAACTCTCAAAGGTTCATAGGCCAAATCATATTCAATTAAAGCATAAGCCCACTTCTCGATTCTACCACTTAGAATCGGGTTTTGCAACATGTATTTTACGACATCAGTTTGACAAGCAACAATACATGTGCTAGGGAGAAGATAGTAACATAACTTGGTACATGCATAATAAAGTGATAAACACAAATGCTCTACAAATACGTACATTGTCTCGACATCCAGCAAGCGGCGGCTCAAGAATGTAATGATGTACTCTTTTCCCTCCACCTCCTGAGTTAGCATGGCTCCTATCACACTATCTTCTACAACAATGTACAACCGAAACAGAATCCCGACTTTTGGCGCTCTTACCACGGGTATTGATGACAAGCACTCTTTAATCTTCTCCAAGGCGCTTTGATGACTTGTCCCCCAAATGAACTTAGCCTCATTCTTTAGCCGGAGTATGGGGACAAAAGCATCGATCTTGCCAGACAAGTTAGATATAAAGCGACACAAATATTTCATCTTGCCTAGCAACTTTTGCACATCTCTCTTATATGTTGGTGCTTCAAAGTTTCTAATCTTTTCAAGCCTCTTAGGATAAATTTCAATACCTCTTTCATGTATCATAAATCCTAAGAACTTGCCTGCCGACACGCCAAAAGCACATTTGAGCGGGTTCATTTTCAAGCCATACTAACGCATTCGATCAAAAGTGACCCTCAAATCGGCTAAATGGTTTCCCATAGCATCCGATTTGACTACACCATCATCTATGTAGACCTCTAGCATAACTCCTAGCAAGTCATGAAAGATCAAATTCATAGCATGTTGATATGTAGCGCCAGCATTCTTTAAACCAAAAGTCATAACGACCCATTAAAACAAGCCGACAAAACCAGAGAATTGAAAGGCTGTCTTGTAGACGTCCTCTTCGTCCATAAAGATTTGATTATAACCAGCGTTGTCATCAAGAAAACTTAGTACCTTTTGTCCTGAAGCATCGTTGATCAACATGTCGGCTATCGGCATGGGATACTCGTCCTTCAAAGTGGCTTTGTTTAGATCCTTGAAATCAATACAAACTCATATTTTACCGCTCCATTTCTTTTCTACAGGAACGATGTTAGCGACCCATTCAGCATACCTACATGGCCTAATAAATTTAGCCTTAAGTAATCATTCTATCTCCTCTTTAACTCGGTCATACACGACTGAATTAAAGCGATGATGGGGTTATTTATAAGGCCTAATCTAGGGTTTGATAGGCAGCCGATGCTCTACAAGTTCGTGGCTCAGTCCGGGCATCTCACTATATTCCCATGCGAAACAATCAACCTATGACTTAAGTAACTTTATCACCTCAGCCTTTTTGCTAGATTGTAAATTTTTGTTTATAAAATTCAGCCTTGGAATGCTACCACTGCCTATATCGACCACTTCTAAAGGATCGGCTGACGCAAAACCTTGACCTAACTTTCTATTTTGCTAAAATCTTCAATGGCTTCGGCAATACCATCTTTAGAAGACCGATATTGCTCCACATGAGATTTGAACCAATCAAGATTGCTCTTACTAGACATGACTACTAGTTTAGAAATAGCCATGCTACACCAGTCGGCTTTACAGACACGGGTACAAAACGTCTCCCGAATACACTAACGAAGTCATAACCCGAGAGGTATCTACCTAATAGACACTCTACTTTATCATGGATGACATCGATAGACACATCGGCCAACGCTACTTGGGCTGAAGTATCCACTGGTATGACCTCCACATCATCGCTGTCTCACTGCATTAGGCATTGGTGCAAAGTAGATGGAATACAACAATTTGCGTGAATCCAATCATGCCCAAGTAGCACGCTGTAGTTACCTTGCACATCGACGACGAAGAACGCCATCGACAACGTCTTGTTTCCCACCATCAACTCCAAGGAGAGTACACCTTTTGCTTTGGAACTCTCGCCGTTGAAGCCGTTGAGCATTAGGTTGGTTTTCTTTAGGTCCTCCTCACCCCTGCTGAGCTTCTTCAAAAGAGCGTAAGACATTAAGTTGATAGTGGCGCCACCATCAACAAGCATCCTAGAGATCGGCTTTCTATCAATGTGCCCCTTGATGCAGAGAGGCTTCAGGTGACGAGCTTGTTGATAGCAAAAAATGGCATTAATGGCTAGATTATCAAAATATCAATTTTGGTAATTTGGGCCAAAAATACACATGTCCAGGGTTCGTCCGAAGCCCTACAGGGTCGAAGGTCCATTGAGCTATGGGCTCCGAAAGCCTCTAGCCAGCCCATGGGCTTCGGCCGGGAAGCCTTCGGAGGCCCACGCCACCGAAGCTTCGGCCCGAGGAGTAGGCCTCGATGGGCCTGGCCGAAGCCCACTTCGGCGGAGATGGAGTTGTATGCGATTCTAGCTCAATTCTTATCTCCACCCGGCCAGATTAATAGTAGATTAGATTAGGAATTAAGCCCCTATAAATAGAGAGGCGAGGCCAGCGTAGAGGCCCCCCAACTCAAACCAAACCAAAGCCCTATGCTTTGATTGTATTTACTTTACCTTTATTTTCTTGTACCTCTTCGTGGGTTTGCCTAGAAGCCCTCTGCCGGCCACTACGGAATAGTGGTAACCCTTGTTACTTCGCCTGTGAAGTATCCATTAATATACATAATAGATTGCTATCGCCTTGTTACTTCGCCTGTGAAGTATCCGCTAATCTGCATAACAGATTGCTACCCTCGCTACTAGTGCAACACTTAGCAGAATTCGGTCCTCAGGCCAAATTGGTACTTGTAGGACCAAAAGTAGCGATCAGAGGGGGGTGGGGGAGTGAATGGGCGCCTAAAAATTCTTTCGAATCAATGGCCTGCTCCCAACACCCAACGCTCCTCAAAAGACTAAGCAACAAAGCGTGAACAGATTGCCTAAGTCTAAAAGTATCTAGCCTAGGAAAGTCTGGTGTTCTAGATAGAGAAACACAAATACAATGCTAATCAGGCAGATAAACAGAATGTTCAAATCATGGCAGATAAAACTTCTCAGCAGATGATCTAAGTATACATAAAGGAGATGAGAAGTTACTATTCAAATTTGTCTCCTGTTCGAAACTTGGTGAAGACTGCTTCGTAGTGTCGAAGCCTGCTTCGCAGTGTTGAAGCCTGCTTTGCTGTGTCGAAGCATGCTTCAGAGTCCCTTTGTCGAAGTCTAGCGAAGGTTGTCAATGAAGTGCCGAAGGTTTGTTGAGTCTATCCTAGTTCGAGTGTGGCAGAGAGCGAAGTATGCTTCGAAGCGAAGTATGAAAGTATCGAGGCTTGCTTCATAGAAAATCAACCTTCGAAAGATAAGCGAAGCTCAACACACAGCAGCAAGACAAAATCGAAGCCTGCAATCTACCTTCGAAGCTAGCTTGGTCGAGGTATGATAAACGAAGTGGTAACCTTCGACCAGAGGGCTAACTTCAAATGACAAACTTCGAACTCACAAACTGAGACCTTCGAAAAGACAGCCACAGAAAAACCTCAGAGAACATACATCGAGCGAAGTCAACCAGAGAGACATGCTTCGGAGCTAACTTCAAAACCTGTCAAAGTGTTGACTACGTAAAGCTCGAGTTGGAGTATACCTTCGCAAGAACTGTCAAAGTATGCTAACAGAACAGAGACGAAGCACAGAACATACTTCGAAGCTAGGTTCATAGTTCAACATCGGAGCTGAAAGTTCTTAGCAAAGCTTTCGAAGAAATCAGGTTGAAGCCTGCTTCACAGAGCTAAAAGGGCTTCGCACCAGACATGGGGCTTTGCTAGAAACAGCCAGAGAAAAGCTAAGTCCTGTCTACTCGATCAAAAAGGCTATGCAGTCAAAAGCAAAGCTAGAGTACTAGTGTACTGTTGCTACAGGGAGTAGGTACTACTTGCAGCAGCAAGAACTAGTACTACTCACGGGAAGAACAGAAGCAACAGAGACAAATGCTCAAGAAAAAAAACTAGACGCGCACGTCAAACGAAGCCATAAAAACACTACAGAATCGCTGCACACCACATGACACAAACAGGGAATAGAAACTCACTGCATCAAGAAGAACAGAATAGATGCAGGAATAAAATGGTATGAGCAGGAACCTGGCGGCGCACAAACAGGAGAGAGAACACAGAAAACAAAATGACCCAATCCTTGATTAAAAGTGATTTCCTCAAAGGGTGACCTAACCCTAGGGATTGGGGCCCTATTTATAGGCTGCCCAATAGCTAGGAATATTCCACCAGCCCCTTAGGGTTTTTTACAGACACTGAAATAAAAGGAAAAGACTAAACTGCCCTTAGGATATTTTTACAGACTCGACTGACTAACTGTGGGCCTAGGGACAAAATAGTAAACTCCTATTTACAGATGACTTATCCGGAAGCTAAGCTTTCGTAGCGACTACGACTTCTCTTCTGGACAGTCCGATACAAGATCAGCGGTCGTCAGTTTTGCGTCGAAACTGACAAAGCCTCCACCGACTTTGCACCAGGTACCCGGATTGGGCCGGCCTGACTCCGCAGCTCTCTCAGCCTGACAATCGCTCACCGCCCGTGTACCTGAGTCAATCCTGGTCAACAAACCAGTGGGTCTTCTGCTGCTCCTAGCCCATGTACCCGGATTGGGCCAGCCCGACTTCGTAGCTCTCTCAGCCCGACAGTCGCTCGCTGCCCGTGTACCTGAGTCACATGCGGCCCATGACGCAGTAGATCTCCTCTCCTTTTCAGTCCTCTTTGACTATCGTTGACAATGACTAATCACATCTGGAGCCATGAGGCCCACGCTATTCAGCATGGCTCCTCAGTAATTCACACTCTTTTTTTGTTGTAGGTTCCCACATTCAGAGCTACATCGTCGGAGGTGTCCGGAGCTGAGAGATCAGTTTCAGAGGTCATCAGGACACCCTTCGGTGGGACCACAGGCTCCGGCAACAGGCTTCGCCAGCGCACTTCATCACAACGGGCTTCGTCACGACCATACTCCGCACTAGATGAAGTTACACTCGCACGTGGCCCTCGCGTCATTATTCCGTAGTTTGCTGTATCGGAGATCTCACGTCGAACCCCACTGTTCGGAGGTGATCATCGTGTCTAGATCCATTCGGAGTCCATCTTCGGCCGGATTAGTCCGAACGCCGAAGCACCCTTCGGCGGAACACTTCGCACTAGGCGCCAAAGGTACACTTCGGTGACCCCTTCACATTAGACTTCGAACCAGGCGGGCTCCGACTGGTTTGCTGATTTTATTCTGTTTAATCTATCTCTTTCGGCTAAATGGATTATTTTGTGTAATCTGGTTGCCTGGTGACTCCACCCCCCTTATCACGACTAAGGGTAGTCAGAATGCGACGTCGGTGCTACGCCACGCTTAGGCTTGTTCCTAAGTATCAGTGCACTTTTGGATCGTCGAACTGACCCAAGTGCGGGGGCACATTTCTGTGTCAACAAAGTCGTATCCTCGGGCTTCTCAAAAATAGCGTCTCATGGGCCGAGGTTTAACTGAGCGACCTCGGCTTCATCTTGTGGTAGTGCGAACTCGGCGGGAATCATGACGACATTTATGTCCATTGCCTGGGGTGTGGGCCCCTCGGAGACGGGCGTGTATTCATCATCGTTGCTCGGAGTGGGATCCGGGTTGTTCGTCTCAACCAGCTTGGTTTTCCATACTTGCTTCGCGGCTGTCCGAGGGTGGATTTCCTCAAATATGGCGCCTCGTTCATTCTCAGCCTTCTTCTCGCACATCTCATGTGATCACAGACATTGTAGGTGCCTTTTCTGTGATTTGGACATGCCCGAAGGTGCCCAAGATGGTTGTGTCTTAGTGCTAGGAGCCACCAATCGGTTCCTATGATTTCTGGCCGAATGGGCATTACCCGGGTCGGCCTCGTATTCTTTGTGCTTGGTAAGAACCTCTCTATGCAATCTGGCCAGACTAGCCTCATTAGGCCGATCGGATCGAACTTCGACAATGTCCTCGACTGTACTAGGGGACTTACCTCCATCGTGCTTCGGCGAGGGGGCCTTCGGGATTGGGACTTCCTAAGACCCTACCTTGACTGTGATGGCCTCAGACTCCCTCTCCCTCACCTCTTCGCACCCATCTCCCCTGGCCTCATCCTTCGTGACACGATTCGGAGGTACCACAGACAGTCTATGGAAAACGTTCCCCTTCACCGTGTCTACTTGTCCCTACCAATCATAACACTCCAAAGAAAAATAGGGGGCCACATTATACCGCAAAGTGTACACCGGCGGCGAGGTGTAGTTTGGAGCCCATGGGGACCCTACCTAGTAGTATGGTGGAGGCATCGGTGGCTCTAGCGGCTTCACCCACTACGAGACGAACCCAATGCCTGGAGGGAGGTTTGGCCACGTCGAAGGTAATTCAGACCATATCAGCGAAGGGTCCTGCCAGGCCGAAGGTATGTTTGGCCATTGCGGGCCGAAGTCTCCCACCGAGGGGTTCGCCAAGAGCAGAGGTGAGTTCGGAGGGTCTAGACTCACCTAGCGGAGGGTTCGACCATTGGGGTCCGAACTCATTATGCGAAGGGTTCAGCCATCGGGGTCCGAACTCATTGTGCAGAGGGTTCAGCCATTGGGGTACAAACTCGTTATGCGGAGGGTTCGGCCAATGGGATCCGGACTCACCCTCCAGGGGGTTCAGTTGTTGGGGTATGAACTCACCCTTCGGCTGTCTTAGCATTTTTGGCCAGGGCCTGTTTCCTCGGCATTCTTCTGGTGTTTGCTCAACAACATCTGGTATGTTACCTTTTGCTTCTTGCGAGCTCCTGCCGAAGGAGATGTGATGATGTTTTTTCCATACTCCTACTTCAAGGTTCTTTGGTATGAGTGCGTGTGCGTGATTCTCGAATAACAATGGCTTTTCCCTTGGATGGCTCAGCATGTTCTGGCCGAATCAGCACCTTCTTCTCGTCGAGGTCGACGGTGTTCACGGTAAAGGGGTCTTTGTCCAACTTCATCTTCAGACTAGAATCTATTTTTCAATCGTCCTTCTTCTATGGCTGATTGAACCTGCCGACGAAAAACATTGCAGTCTTAGTATAATGAGAATGCGAATAATGCCACTTACAGTAGGGGCATTTCCTTAGTTCGTCGGCGGTCGGGATGACTTGGCCCTTAGGCAACATGAGAAGCTGGATCTTCAAGAGGAAATCAAATATTTTATCGCATTTAGTCACATCAAAAGAGTATTTAACTTTGCTGGGCCGACTTTTAGTGGGAGACGGCCATAGTTCAAATCAAGTGACGGGCTTGCTCTTAGTGCTCCAAGCCCATTCGAATGCATACATATTGGCCAAAACATCCTCTTCCTCCGACTCTTCTTCGTCGGAGTGTTCCATGATGTGAACTTCAGCCCTAGGTTTGTTAAATGTTTTAATAAACTTTTTATCCTTGGCTCGACCTTCTTGGACCAGAGCCTGCTGCAGGACTTGGATGACTTCTAAAAAGTTTTGGTTATCTAGCCTTTCTTTAATCTCGGAACACAACCTGTTAAAAGCCAGATCTACCAAATCCCTTTCTGAAATATTGAGACTAAAACATTGGTTTCTGGTATCTCTAAAGCGCTTGACGTACTCAGAGACACTCTCACTAGATTTCTGTATGACCGATGTCAAGTACGATATCCTAAGTTCCTTCTTGCCCGTATAAAAATACTCATGGAACTTTTGTTCTAATTGGGCCCATGTTTGGATGGAGTTCGGCGAGAGTGCCGAAAACCAAGTGAAGGCGGTGCCGGATAGTGAAAGAGAAAACAGTCTAAGTTTTAATGCGTTCGACCCACTAGCTTCTCCATAGCCGAAACGGAATCCTGGCCTTGGGTGCTCTCACCACGGGCGGTGATGACAAGCATTCCTTGATCTTCTCAAAAGCACTTTGCTGGCTTGACCCCCAAGTGAACTCGGCTTCATTTTTTAGCCGGAGTATTGGGACAAAGGCATCAATCTTGCCGGACAAGTTGGATATAAAGCGACGCAAATAGTTCAACTTGCCTAGCAACTTTTGCACATACTTCTTGCATGCCGGCGCTGCAACGTTTCTAATCTTCTCAAGTCTCTTAGGATAAATTTCTATACCTCTCTCATGAATCATGAAACCTAAGAACTTACCCGCCGACACACCAAAATCACACTTGAGTGGGTTCATTTTCAACCCATACTGCCGCATCCTATCGAAAGCAACTTTCAAATCGGCTAAATGGTTTCCCATGGCGTCCGATTTGACCACGACATCATCGATGTAAACTTCTAACATGACTCCTAACAAGTCATGAAAGATCAAGTTCATTGCACACTGATACGTGGCGCTGGCATTTTTCAAACCAAAAGTCATGACGACCCACTCGAACAAACTGACAAAACCAGGGCATCGAAAGGCCGTTTTATAGACGTCCTCTTCGGCCATAAAGATTTGATTATAACCAGCATTGCCATCAAGAAAACATAGTACCTTATGTCCCGAGGCGTCGTTGATTAGCATGTCGGCTATTGGCATCGGATACTCATCTTTTGGAGTGGCTCTGTTCAGATCCCTGAAATCAATGCATACTCATATCTTCCCGCTCCCTTTCTTCTCTACAGGTACAATGTTAGCAACCCATTCCGCGTACCTGCACGGCCTAATAAATTCAGCCTTAAGTAGTTGTTCCACTTCCTCTTTAACTTGGTCATAGATGGCCAAATTAAAGAGATGGGGATGCTGTTTATAAGGCCTAAACCCGGGCTTGATGGGCAGCCGATGCTCCACGAGCTCGTGGCTTAGCCCTGGCATTTCGCTATACTCCCATGCGAAACAATCGACATACGACCAAAGTAACTTTATTACATCAGCCTTTTCATCGGGCTGTAAATGTTGGTTTACAAAAGTTGGCCTTGGGACGCTACCATTACCTATATCAACTTCCTCCAAGGGATTAGCCGACGCAAAACCTTGCCCTAATTTTTCTACTTCGCTAAAGTCCTCGATGGCTTTGGCAATGCCGTCTTTATTAGACCGATACTGCTCCACTCGAGACTTTAGCCAATCTAGATTATTCTTTCTAGACATGACTACTAATACAAAAATAGCTGTGCTACTCCAGCCGGCTTTACAGACACTGATACAAACCATCATCCGGATACACTAACAAATTCATAATCCGAAAGATCTCTACCTGATAGACACTCTACTTTGTTATGGACGACATCAACCGACACATCGACCAAAACTACTTGGGCCGAAGTATCCGCGGGGATGACCTCCACCTCATCGCCGTCCCACTGTATCAAGAACTGGTGTAGGGTAGAGGGGATGCAACAGTTTGCATGGATCCAGTCGCGTCCGAGTAACACACTATAGTTACCTTGTACGTCGACAACGAAGAATGCTGTCGACAACGTCTTGTTGCCCACCGTCAACTCCATAGAGAGTACTCCCTTGGCCTCGGAGCTCTCGCCGTTGAAGCCGTTGAGCATCAAGTTAGTCTTCTTCAGGTCATCTTCGTCCCTGCCAAGTTTCTTCAACAAAGAATAAGGCATTAGGTTAACAGTGGCGCTGCCGTCGATGAGCATCCGGGAAATAGACCTCCCATCGATGTAACCCCTGACTTAGAGGGGCTTTAGATGGCGAGCTGAGTCCTCAGGCTTCTCGAAGCTGGCATTGCATGGACCGAGGTTTAATTGGGCGACCTCAGCCTCATCCTATGGTAGGGCGAACTCGGCAGGCAGCATGACGATGTTAATGTCCATCACCTGGGGTGCGGGTCCCTTAGAGACGGGCGAGTAGTCATCGTCGAGCATGTCGTCCTCGTTGTCGCTTGGACTAGGAGCGGGGTTGGTTATCCCAACCAGCTTCTCTCTCCATACCTGCTTCGTGGCTGGCCCAGGGCGGATCTCTTCGAAGATAGCATCGCGCTCGGCTTCAGCTACCTTCTCGCGCAACTCCTATGCCTGCAACCTTTGTAGGCGTCTCTTTTGTGATTTGGACATGCCCGGAGGAGCCCAAGATGGCTGCGGCTTGGTGCCTGGAGCTACTGTTAGACTCCTGTTAATTCTGCCTGAAGTGTGCCCTTTGGCCTTGGGCACCCTGCGTTCGATGGGTGCTTCGCTACGAACCCCGTCGAACGTACTGGCCTCGTTCGGCTGACCGAACCAAGCTTCGGTGCGGAGCTCGGCCGAAGCGCGCGACTTACCTCCGTCAGACCTCGGTGACAAAATCTTAGGGATTGGGACTTCTTGAGACCCAACTCTGATAGTTATGGCTTCAGACTCCCTGACTTCGGCTTCCGCACGCTCGCACTCTTCGGCTTCACTCTGCATGGTCCGGTTCGGAGGCACCACGGATAGTCTGTGGGCGATGCCCCCCTCCGCTGCGTCTATTTGCCCCTGCCATCCATAATACTCTGAAGGGAAATAAGGCATAGATTTAGGTTGCGGAGGGTACCCCGACCTAGATACGTATGGATCCCACGGGGTTCCCGCCCAGTCATACGGCGGAGGCATCGGCGGCTCTAGTGGCCTTGGCCACTACGCGCCGAACCCTTCACCCGGAGAGGGGTTCGGCCAAGTCGAAGGTGTCTCCGACCACACCAGTGAAGTATCCTGCCAGGCTGGAGGTATGTTCGGCCAGTGCGGGCCAAAGCCTCCCATCGGAGAAGTCTAGTGTGGTGCAGGGTTCAGCCATTGGGGGCCGAAGTTGTTGTATAAGGGACCCGACCACTAGGGCTCGAAGCTGTTGTACGGGGGGTTCGCCCATTGTCGCTCAGAACCACCGTGCGAAGCATCAGGCCATTGTGGCCCAAAGCCCTCGTGCGGAGGGTTCGCCGGCTTTGGACCGAAGCCACCCTTCGAAGGTCTTGGACCCTTCAGCTGTTTTAGCTTAGCGTGCGGACCTGCTTCTTTGGCTCTCCTCTGATGCTTGTTTAACAACATGTTATATGTTACCTTCGGCCTCTTGCGAGCCTTACCCGAAAGGGTATTGATGTTTTGTTTCCACACTCCTACCTCGGGGTTCTTTGGTACGAGTGTGCGAGTGCATGGTTCTCCAACAATCACATCTTTCCTTTTAGCAGACTCGACCTGTTCTGGCCGAATCAACACCCTTTTCTCGCCGAGGTCGACGACGTTGACTGGAAAAGGATCTTTATCCAACTTCATCCTTGGATCATGATCTACCTTCAATCGTCCTTCTTCTATGGCCGATTGTATCTACCGTAGAAAAACATTGCAATCATTAGTATTATGAGAATGTGAATCATGCCACTTAGAGTATGGATGCTTTTTTTACTCGGCGGCAGGTGGGATAACTTGACCCTTAGGTAACCTGAGAAGCTGAATCTTTAAGAGGAAATCAAATATTTTATCACATTTAGTCACATCGAACAAGTACTTAACCTCATTAAGTCTATTCTTTGTGGGGGATGGTCGTAGTTCGGAGAAAGTGACATGTTTGTTTTTAGTGTTTGTAACCCATTCGACCGCGTACATGTCGGCCGAATCCTCCTCCTCTGACTCCTCCTCATCAAAGTGTTCCATGATGTGGATTTCGGCCCTAGGCTTGCTAAACGTCTTAATAAATTTCTTATCTTTGGCTTGACCTTCTTGGACCAGAGCCTGCTGCAGAACTTGGCTAACTTCTCAAAAGTTTTGGTTTTCTAACCTTTCTTTAAGTTCGGAACGCAACCCATTAAAAGCTAATTCCGCCAAGTCCCTTTCTGAAATACTAAGACTAAAACATCGGTTCCTAGTATCCCTGAAACGCTTGATATACTTAGAGGCGCTCTCACTAGATTTTTGCTTAACCGATGTCAAATGTGAAAACCTAAGTTTTGTTTCACCCGTGTAGAAATAATCATGGAATTTTCGTTCTAAATTGTCCCACGTGTGGATGGAGTTTGGTGGGAGCACCGAAAACCAAGTGAAAGTTGTGCCGGATAGCGAGAGAGAAAATAGTCTAACCTTTAGGGCATCTATCCCGCTAACCTCTCCACACTGCGCCAAAAATTGATTAACATGATCTAGTGTGGACCTGCTACCCTTGCCATCGAATTTAGTGAACTCTGGGATCCTATAGCCGCGGGGGTAGGGTACTGTATCAAGATGATCGGGGTATGGTTTGCGATAAACCCTAACCCGTCCCTTATGCACGAAGCCGGCACACTCCCTAAATAGTGCGCGGACCCGCTCATCTATATCATCTTGGTAGTTTGTTTGCATGCGTCTCTCATGTGGGGGCGCGACACACGGTGGGATATCGGCGTGTCGGCCATGTGCTTCTTCCCTACGCGCTACTTGTACAACATGCTCGTGCCTGGGCGCCTGCGTGTGTGGTGCGAGTAGTGCGGGTATTGGCGCAGGTGTTGTGTGGTATGCAGTATTAGTTTGACCATAGGTATAATGATTGGTCTCGGCCATAAGTGATGAGGCCAGAGACATGTTTGTCGGAGGTGCACTAGCTATAGGAACCGGGGGTACGGCCTTAGTGAAGCCAAACCTTCTAAGAGTTTCCTCTACTTGGGAGCTGACTGCCGAATCTAAATGGTTGGCTAGCGAAGTGCTAACGGCCTGATCTACTGATGCAGCTATTTTTTTTCTGAATTTCTAAAGAAGATAAACGAGGCGATACTAGTGTTACATGGACCTGAGCAAGGTTGGGGGTGACGATGTCGTGCTTGACGAAGCCCGCACGTGTCTTGATGTAGCCCCCAAGCATCATGTCTTGGAGCGCCTTTAGCTTTGCCTCGATCTTTGCTCAGTCTTCTGTGGGGATATCTTCAAGTGTAGGTGACATTATGTTGCGGTTGTCGATATTCACGCCTCCTATTGCGTCCATCGGCGGTGTAGACGTGGTAGTCGATGTAGATGTACCGGTGGCCGAAGTAGACGTACTCATCATGTTGGCGTAGCTCTTCCCCAGCGGAGTCGCCAAAAAGTGTGTTGACACGAAAACGTGCCCCCGCACTTGGGTCAGTTCGGCGATCCAAAAGTGCACGGATACATAGGGATAGGCCTAAGCGTGACGTGGCACCGACGCCGCGTTCCGACTACCCTTAATAGTGATAAGGGGGGTGGAGTCGCCAGGAAACCAGATTACACAAAATAATCCAATTAGCCGAAAGAAATAGATTAAACAGAATGAAATCAGCAAACTAGTCGGAGCCTGCCTAGTTCGAAGTCTGGTGCGAAGGGTGCGCCGAAGGGTACCTTCGGCGTCTAGTGTGAAGTTCTCCGCCGAAGGGTGCTTCAGCGTTCGGACTGACCCGGCCGAAGGTACACTCCGAACGGATCTGGACGAGGTGATCACCTCTGAACAGGGAGGTTCGACGTGTGTTCTCCAATACAGCGAATTACAGAAAAGTGACGCGAGGGCCACGTGCGAGCACAACTTCATCTGGTGCTGAGTATGGTCGTGGCGAAGCTTGCGATGAAGTGTGCCGATCGAAGCCTGTTGTCGAAGCCCATGGTCTTGTCGAAGGGTGTCCTGGGGACCTCCGGAACCGATCTCTCAGCTCCGGACACCTCCGGCAAAGGGGCTCCGAACGTGCGAACCTGCAACAGAGACGATGCGAAGTACCAATTCGGCCTTAGGACCGAATTCTGCTAGGTGTTGCATGGGTGGCGAAGGTAGCAATCTATTACGTAGATTAGCGGATACTTCACATGCGAAGTAACAAGGTGATAACAATCTATTACGTAGATTAATGGGTACTTCAATGGCGAAGTACAAAGGCTTACCACTATTCCGTAGTGCGGACGGAGGGCTTCTAGGCAAACCCACGAAGAGGTACAGAAAAGTAAAGGTAAAAGTAAAGGTACGATCAAAGCATGGCTTTGGATTGGTTTGAGTTGGGGGGGGTCTCCACGCCGGCCATGCCTTTCTATTTATAGGGGGTTAACTCCCTATCAAATCTGCTATTAATCTGGGCAGATAGAGATAAAGATTGAGCTGGCAATGCAAACAACTCTATCTCTACCGAGGTGGGCTTCGGCCAGGCCCGTCGAGGCCTGCTCCTCGAGCCGAAGCTTCGGTAGTGTGGGCTTTGGCCAGGCCCATCGCGGCTGGCTCCTCGGGCCGAAGCTTCGGTAGCGTGGGCTTCGGCCAGGCCCATCGAGGCTGACTCATCGGGCCGAAGCTTCGGCAGTGTGGGCCTCCGAAGGCTTCTGAAGCTTCAGCAGCGTGGGCCTCTGAAGGCTTCCTGGCCGAAGCCCATGGGCTGGCTAGAGGCTTTTGGAGCCCATAGCTTGGTGGGCTTCGACCCTGTAGGGCTTCGGACAGACCCTGGACATGTGTACTTTTGGCCCAAATCACCAAAAATTGATATATTTTGATAATTTAGGCATTACTGCCATTTTTTGCTATCAACAGGTGGGCATCATGATGTTGCCGTTGTCGATCTCTGCACCCCCCATGGGATCTATCAGCGTTGTAGACGTAGTAGTTGTCATAGAGGTACTTGTAGCCGATGTAGACGTACTTGTCATGTTGGCGTAGTCTTCCCCAGCGGAGTCGCCAAAAAGTGTGTTGACACGGAAATGTGCCCCCACACTTGGGAGAGTTCAACGATCCAAAAGCGCATGGATACTTAGGGATAATCCTAAGCGTAACACAACACTAATATCGCGTTTTGACTACCCTTAACAATGGCAAGGGGGGTGGAGTCGCTAGGTAATCAGATCACAAGTAAATAATCCAATTAGACGAAATATATAGATAAAATAAACCAATCGGCCAAACGGAGCAAGATTGATACAAAATATACTGTACGAAGTGTCACTGAAGGGGGCCTTCAGTGTCTGGTGCGAAGGGTGCATCGCCGATAGCCTTTGGCGTTCTTTTCGATCGGGCTGAATATAGACTTCGAACAGATCGCAACGTGGAATTGCCTCTGAACGATAGGGTTCGGTGCGAAGCCTCTAACACGACAAAATCCAACACAGCACGCTGACGCGACTATGTCCGGCATGGAGCGTCCTAGAGCGACGAAGTACGATGCAAAGCGTTCTAGCGTGACTCCAATGCGAATCCACTCTGGATGCAAAGTAACCCCTGTGTGCGGGACTTGACTTGATTGACAACATCATGACGGATCCGGCACGGTCAGATGGCATGAGGACTCTCCAAAGGATGCTCTGGGAGACTCTGAAACCAGCTTCCTAGCTCCGGAAACCTTCGGTGAAGGGGCTCCGAACGTGAAACCTGCAGCAGAACAAAGATCAAGTGCCAATTCGGCCTGGATTCTGAATTACTAAGTGTTGCAGTATACAAAGTGAAGGTAGCAATCTGTTACATAGATTAACGGATTGTTCACAGGGGAGCCAACAAGGTGATAGCAATCTGTTATGTAGATTAATGGATGATTCACAAGCGAACCAACAAGGCTTACCACTGTTAAGGCATGGCCGACGGAGGGCTTCCAGCGCAAACCCATGAAGGTGTACGGAAAGGTAAAGAAAGTAAACGTACGGTTCAATGCTAGGGCTTTGTGATTTGTCTGTGTTGGGGGGTCCTATGAACCGGCCTCACCCCTGTATTTATAGGGGTAGTCTAATTATCTCTAATTCTAATCTAATAAGATTCGGCCTAATCAAGATTAGAGATGTTGGCGCAAAAGTTACACCAACAGGTTCTCTGAGATCAAGAACGAACAAACAAAGAGTTTGTGCTTTAGGACTGTCTCGAACCTCCGAGTTGGATAATAGCTTGAGTAGTCCGAATGTGTTTATTGAATAACTAGTTCCCCGGGGCCCCCTCTTTACAGGGTATAGAGGGGGGTATTTATAGGTAAAAATGCATAAGGAAAAGACCTAATTACCCCTAGATTACAACCGACATAGTGGAAACTATTCGGTGCCAGGAACAAGGTTATAAAAGATAAAACACTACAAGGTAGATGGATAAGCCAAACATCTCATCAATCTTGTCCTTCAGCTTCGAGGCCTTTATCTTCCATTTGGAGGGTTCATCGAGGCTTCGCATCGCTGCACCCTTCGGCTTGACGCCTCTACCTCCGAACAACTGCTCACCAGCTTCGGAGCTCTTCTTAGCCTTTGAAGTATTAATCTTTAAGTCCTGAAAATGGAGTAATTTCCCCCAACAGTAGCCCCTCGAATACGCCTCTCTGTAGTTAACCTGTTTAGAAAGAAGGCAGTATACGGAAGGAACATTCTTATTTTTCGAGACTTAAAGGGGATTCGGACATGTTATAGCTCACAGAGGACTTCGAATCCAAAGTGTTCGAACCTCCCCCTTCGGGTTCCTTATGCGATGGGAACACGTATTGGGAAGAGAACCGTTTTGGAGTGCAAAACATCGTGAAGGACCGTTTAATTATAGTCGTTAGGGCACAAGTAACCGTTACACACTGTAAAAGGTAACGATCGATTTTTACGGCGGTTGCTCACCGTTCCATTTACTGGACCCACTTGCCAGCGATAGAAGCCAAACCTGCAGTGTGAAAGCAATCGAAGAGTAGCACCCGACAAGCGGTTATAAAAGGGAAAGACAAGGATTAACCGAGGCTTTTTTTACCGCTTCTAGTACTCGCGATTTACTTTCCCCAATCCTTCCACCTCTTGAGCATCCAAGCGAATGGCGAGAACTAGCCACACCGCTCCAGCGGCAGCCAGCACCCTTGCGCAGAGGCAAGCATGGGCCGCCTCGGCAGCAGCGGCAATGGCAGGGACTTCGGGCGGTGCTTGGCCCAAGAATCCTCGGGAGCTCCGTCCGCCTTCCAAGAAGAAAATCGCCCAAAGCTTCCTCATCGGTCAATCCATGAGCACCGCCGAGTCCATTGAAGAGGCCGTGGATGGGAAACTGGGCGCCGGATTGAGGACTCGGGTCCCTGGACCGGAATCAACTCCAAGGCCACGAAGCGGGAGGTGGTGGTCTTCGAAGCATTTTTTGAAGCAGGCTTGGGGCTTCCAGCCGCGGACTTCTTGTTGGAGGTACTAGACCTGTTCCACATAACCTTACCTCAACTGTCTCCCAATGCCATCGCACGCCTAGCCATCTTCGAATGGGCGCTCTGGGCGGAGGGATGCGAGGGGCGCTCCGAAATCTTCGCCGCGACCCACGAAGCCATATGCCAGCCGAAGCCACAGGACAGGCCTGGGGATTCTAAGGTGACCATAGCTTTCGGCAGCGTCAATTTCCAACTGCGGAGGGAGCATGCCCTTCATTTCCCTGCAAAGGCCATCAATTACAGATGGTACACAAATTGGATACTTCGGTGGTTTTACGCCGAAGTCGGAGAGGACTCCCCCCTCACAGGTCCTCTCCAGGAGATTTGGTTCCGGAAGGAGGCGGAGATCTCCCCGAACCCTAGCCTGCTCTCGACGAGGCTAGGGCTGCTCACTTCGGTGACTCGCCGCATGAGTATGCACGATCTGGCCGAAGAGTTTATCGCCCTTCGGATCCCTCCCCTCGGAGCTAACTGGCCGATCGTGTTTCAACAGGCCTCGGAGGGAGATCTCCGAAACCTAGGTAAGACTTCACTTCCTACAACATTATATTAGATGAAGGAAACAATTATATTTACCATATCATACCCTTCTCTTTCAGCGGCTCCTCTGGCGTTGGCTCCGGAGGACATAGTTTGAGCCACCGAACGAGTTCTCGGAGCCCCTTCGGTGGCCAAAAAGCAAAAACGACTAGAGCTGGTGGGACGCTGGGAGCGTTCCAACAGAGTGTGGGGAGCTCTCGGGATGGAGCCCCCTCCTCTTCCCGACTTCGCCTCGACCGGAGCGGCTGCTCCCAAAAGGAAGGTCACTGCTGAACCATCCAAGAAAGCCAGCAAGCAGCCGTCCAAGAAGAAGAAAATAGTGAAGCCCCCTCGGCAGCTGGCTCCGACCTCGTCGGCTTCGTCACTGGACGCCCGAAGCTCAGCCTCCGAAGAGCTGGAGGACTCCGACGCTCAGACTGCGGTGGCCTTCGAGAGCTACCTCCTGGCCGATGATGAAGACCTAGGGGAGGTTCCCCCTGCGCCCATCATCGTACATGTGGAGTCGGGCTCCGCCACTCCCAACTCGCCCACACCCGAGGCGGTTACGGCGGAAATCGCGGCCCCGGCAGGAAATGCGGAGGAAAGGGCCTCGGGAGATGACTTCGCCGACATCCTTCAGATGTACGAGGTCCTGGAGGATCCAGCGATCCTACCCCACGAGGCTCCCGGTGGTACTTCCCGAAGCTCCCTTTTTTGACCAATACCTGCAAACTGTTTCTGGATGTATGCTTATTAACTTTGTTTTAACAAAATAGGTACCTCTAAGGGTATTGATGCCCCGACGGCGCCTGAAGTTCCTGCATCTTCGGAGGCCGCTGCTCGAGTGGACCCCCCTGTGCCTTCAGATGCTCCGAGCTTGATGGCAGAGAACGCGCCCGTCGGAGCGGAGGATGCGCCTGTCGGAGCGGAGGATGCGCCCATCAAGACGGACTTGGCGACGGAGGTCGCCCCTTCAGTGGCGGCCCCAACCGTCGAGGTTGCCCCTGTTGCCACGACTCTGGTCGAAGGGGTAGCTACCGACGGTCGGGGTATTCCTGCTTCGCCCTCCTTGCCTTCTTTCGTACCGGGAAGAGGCAAGGGCATATCTAGCCTCGGCCTTCTTCCTGGCCATGCAGCAACCTCTGTCGGCAATTCAGAGGATGAGGCCGCAGCAGATGACCTTCAAGCCTTATCTTGGCTTCCTCTGCTGGCTCCGTTCTTGGAGCATCGGGAGGGCCTCCGAAGAGTCATGGAGCCCCTGGCAGAGAAAAGCCAGGATATCGCCAATTCGGACTTGGTCTCCGTCTTGAGCGAGGCTAGGGCTCCGACACTCAACTCAGCCCTCGAAAGGGCTGCCCTTCAGGTATGAAAGAACATCATAGCTCCTCCGCATTAGTGATCATAAACACTTTGGTACTTACTTGTTATTTTTGCAGCAATTTGTCCTTGCTAGAGCGGCAGCGACTTCCAATGAGGTCGAGGTTAATCGACTCAAAAGGAAGGTTACCACCCTCCAGATGGCCCTTAACGACTCCAACGAGAGATCCCTCAGGCTGGAGGAAGAAAACCTAGAGGAACGGAGGGCTAGGGAAGCATCCGACGAAGCCCTCCGGATGGCGTGACAAGACAGTGACGCGCTTCGCTCCTCTGCCCAAGAGGTCGAGGCTGAGCACGTCGTCCTTCGGGCGGAAGTTGAAAGGCTCCGCCAAGCAGCTGCTGCTTCGAGTGCACAGTTGGTGGAGCTCCAGGGGGCTCTCAACCAGGCAATGGCCCAGAAGAGCTATTTAATGCTCCAGGTGGCCGAGGTATCTGTGACTGCTGCAGGGCTGGAAGCAGCAGAGAAGAAGAACTCCAGCATGGCGGAACGTACCTTGGAGGCCCTTCAGGGTACCTTGGAGTACTTCGACACTATGTGCCCTTCGTCTTCTGCTGCGACCCTCGAGCCCCTCGACCGGAAGCTGAAGATGATCCAAGTGGCTTCGTCGCTGATGATGAACACCGGCATTCGGTACGGAGAAATCTCCGGGCAGTGCGCCGGCATCAGGGTTCTTCGTCACCTCGAGTCTCTTCAGATCCCCCTCGGCTCAGTCAGGGGTTCGACCCCTGGAAGCTTCGCGTCCAACGACTTGCTGCGGCCATCTTCGGATGTAGCCTTGGCCTGGGAAGCCTTTCGGTCAACCTGGAAGACAGACCACAAGGTCACAGCTAAAGCTTGGATCGACGAAGCCCGTCGGCAGAAGCAAGCGCAAACGAGGCCACCGCTTCCTGCCTCGCTAGCCCCTGTCATTCCTGCTCCGCCAACCGACCTGCAGGTCTAGCTTTTTAGGGTTATTATGTATACAAAGTCTTGTAAAGCCCTTTTTGTTAATGGAAAAGCTATAAACAAGAAACTTGTCTTGGGTGTTCTGTTCTTTTTTAGGTTTTGTCATGTCCTTCGAGCCCTGACCTCGAACTATTGGAAATTACTGACGAGATCCAAAAGGAGTGGGCAAACCTTGAGGGCTTAAGGCCTTACCGCCGCTCTCTCTTCTCTGTTCCTCGCGGAGATGGAGGGGAAATAACCCTTGAAGTTTGCCAAGACGTCTTAGCTTATATTAAAGAGGAGGAGAAGGCGGAGGTATCCTCTTCTTCCGAACCTATGGACTGGTCCGACTCGGAGTACCGGGCCGAAGACCCTGCGGAGGCTGACTTCGAAAGGCTCTTGACGTGGGCGGAGCTTCAAGAAGAGCAAAAGAAACAACGAGCCTCCAAGAAAAAGAGAAGCGTTCGAACGAAGAGGGCCAAGCCGATAGCTTCGAGCTCCGAAGGGCAGAGTAGCCAGAGGGGTAGTTCTAGATGCCGACAGGGTTTTCGATTTTTCCTAGGCTTGGACCAAAACTTTTCTTGATGTAAAAGTATAATGATTTAATGTGAAATGCTTCGAAAGTATGTCGTGTGGTTCCTATCCTCCGACCCCCCCTTGTGGGTGGTGGATCCTTTACCGTAGAAAAGGGTTCGCCAGGTACAATGATACTCCGAACAACCGGATGCTTCGAATTACACTTATCATTTGTACTTTGGTGTTACTACCTCGCGACTCTCTCTCTCTCTTTTTTTATTTTTTTTGCACGGATCTTGACAAAGCCGGAGCATGAAATCCATAGTTTGGCCACCTTCGGCTCTTGTACAGATAGTTCCCACCCGAGGGCCAAAAAATCTGTTTGCTTTTAAAGTCTTTAGACTCTTCTACGGATCCTAACAAGCGAGAGCCTAGAATCCATAGGGTGGCCACCTTCGACTCTTTTACAGATACTTCGTACCCTGAGGCCGAAAGTCTGTTTCTTTTTAAAGTCCTTAGACTCTTCTATGGATCCTAACAAGCCGGAGCCTGGAATCCGTAGGGTGGCCACCTTCGGCTCTTTTACAAATACTTTGTACCCGGAGGCCGAAAGTCTGTTTCTTTTTAAAGTCCTTAGACTATTCTACAGATCCTAACAAGCTGGAGCCTGGAATCCGTAGGGTGGCCACCTTCGGCTCTTTTACAGATACTTCGTACCCGGAGGCCGAAAGTCTGTTTTTAAAGTCCTTAGACTCTTCTACGGATCCTAACAAGCCGGAGCCTAGAATCCGTAGGGTGGTAGCGGAGCCCTTGAACCAATGGTTCGCAGGTGGCTACCTGGGTCTTGAGAAAATTTCTTGACTCTGCAAGCATCTCCGTCCTCCCGATGCGTCCATCAGGAGTAAGGGATGTTCGGAGAGTAAACAAAATCCAACCCTTCTCTTTATTCATAGAAAGGAGAATTTTACAAGCGATTACAAGGAGCCCCTAAGCGTAATAACGCTTAAGGTGCTCCGCATGCCATGCATGCTTCAACTCTTCCCCTTCTAAATTAGCTAATTTAAACGATCCGGGGCACCCTGAGCGTAAGATAACATATGGTCCTTCCCATTTGTTTCCTAGCTTCCCCAGAGCTATTACACTTCGCAACACTAGATGACTAGGTTTTAGCTCATTTAGCTTTATCTTTGGGTCATACCAGGTCTTCGTGTGGTCCTGGTACTTAGTCAGATTGGTGACAGCTCGAAGCCTTGTTTCTTCTGACAAATCCAGCGAAGTGCTCCTGTCACCTTCATCTCCAGGTTGGACTACGCGAAGGGATCCACCTCTGAGCTCCGTCGGAGTCATGGCCTCATCTCCGAATAGTAATCTAAATGGGGTGAAGCCTGTGGACCTGGTTTGAGTGGTTCGAATGGACCACAAGATTTTAGGGAGCTCTTCGACCCACAGCCCCTTGGCCAAGCCAACGATTCGGCGATTTAGCCCGGAGAGGATGTTCCCGTTGGCTCGCTCAATGACTCCGTTGGATTGTGGATGGCGCACCGCAGCGAAGCACAACTTAATGCCCAGATCTTCACAAAATGCTTGGAAGGTGTCAGCTTCGAACTGGGTTCCATTATCCACCGTCAACTCCCTTGGCACTCTGAACCTGCATATAATGTTCTGCCAGAAAATTTTTTGCACATTCCTCGAGGTGATAGCTGTCAATGGCTCTGCTTCAACCCACTTTGAGAAATACTCGATTGCTACTACCGCAAACTTCAAGCCGCCTTTTGCCATTGGGAAAGGGCCTATGAGATCCATGCCCCATCTAGCCATTGGCCATACTGGGGCAATAACTTGAAGCTGGGCTGGCGGGCGATGGCTTCGTCTGCCCATCCATTGGCAGCCTTGGCATGTTCGAACCAGTTCCTCCGCATTTCTTACTATAGTTGGCCAATAAAACCCTTGCCGAAGCGTCTTGCCAGCTAGCGCACGAGGGGCTAAATGACCTCCGCACAAGCCTTCATGGATGTCTCGAAGTATGTCTTGACCTTTGGGCTGGGAGATGCATCGAAGTAGAGGCGAACACACTCCAGCTTTGTATAATACTCCGTCGATAAGCTTGTAATTTCGAGCTCTTGCTTGCAACCTTCGGGCTTCTGGACCTTCGAGAGGGTCTATGCTACTTTGCAACATGTTCATAATTGGAGCCCGCCAATCTGTAATCGAAATACACAGTACTCCCAAAGAGGGTAACTGAACAGCTGCTGGCTGCGCTAGTTCTTCGTAGAAAGCACCCTCCGGAAGGTCCACCGCCCCTGCTGCAGCCTTTGCAAGAATATCTGCGAGTTGATTCTCTGCACGAGGGATACTCCAAACTATAAATCCTCTGAATGCTGCTTCGGCCTTGTGGATTTATTCAAGGTATTGTGCTAGATGTGGATTTTTTTCCTGAAAGCTTTTATCAACATGCCCTACGACGACTTGGGAATCTGTCTTAATCACTATCCTTGCGGCTCCGAGCGCTTTAGCCTTTCAGAGGCCTAGCAGGATTCCTTCATACTCGGCGATGTTATTAGTGGTCCTGAAGTTGAGCCTCGCAGAATACATGGCCTTCTGCCCTGATGGTGATATGATGACGGCCCCTGCTCCGGCACCGGATGCTTGATAAGCTCCGTCAGAAAAATTATGTCCATAAACCTTCGGAGGGTTCTTCCGGGGCCCAAGTAGCAGATGGAGTCCACTCTGCTACGAAATCAGCTATGATTTGGGATTTAATAGCTGTTCTTGCTGTGAAGGAGATTCCGAAGGGTGCTAGCTCGACCGCCCATTTTCCAATCCTGCCTGTAGAATCTTTGTTTCAGAGCATATCTCCAAGAGGGTACGATGTAGAGACGATCAGGTTATGCGCCAAGAAATAATGCCTGAGCTTTCGCGAGGCCATTACTAGGGCATAAGCAAACTTCTCGAGCTCGGAGTATCTGACTTTAGCTCCGGACAATGCCTCCGACACAAAATAAACTGGATTCTGCACCAGCTTTCCTTTAAGCTCAACTTCCCGGACCAATACTGCACTTACTGCTGAACCTGTTGCTGCAAGATATAGGAGCAGTGTTTCTTCTGGAAGGGGAACGGTCAAAGTTGATAATCTTCTGAGGTATGCTTTTATATC
Organism: Zizania palustris; assembly: GCA_019279435.1. NCBI lineage: Eukaryota > Viridiplantae > Streptophyta > Magnoliopsida > Poales > Poaceae > Zizania > Zizania palustris. Next base: position 26,928,487 of record JAAALK010000082.1, on the reverse strand, counting down.
ATCGAAGCTCTTCTGACACTCCGGTGTCCACTTAAAGCTTTCAGACCCCTTTAGTGCTTTGAAAATTGGGAGGCTCCGCTCTGCTGACCTGGCTAGGAACCTGCTAAGTGCTTCGAGCCTTCCTGCTAACTTCTGCACTTGCTTCAAATTCTCTGGTGGAGCCATCCTTTGCAGTGCGCTTATCTGTGTTGGGCTAGCTTCGATTCCCCTGCTCGAAACTAAGTACCCTAGCAGCTTTCCTGCTTGTGCCCCGAATATACATTTTTCGGGGTTGAGTCGTACTCCACATGCTCGGAGGCTCTCAAATGTTTCAGCTAGGTCTAGGCTATGCTTGTGCTTTTGAGCGCTTTTTATTACAATATCATCCATATAGGCCTCGACATTCCGGCCTATCTGATGACCTAGAGCCTTAGCTATTAAACGTGAAAAGGTGGCTCCGGCATTCCGCAAATCAAAAGGCATTCTTACATAACAAAATACTCCGGAAGGAGTTATAAAGCTTGTCTTGGCTTCATCTTCGCGCTTCAGCCATACTTGATGATACCAGGAATAAGCATCGAGGAAACTTAGCAATTCGGAGCCGGCTGTGGAATCCACCAACTGATCTATTCGGGGCATCGGGTAGGGGTCTCGCGGGCATGCTTTATTTAATGAAGTAAAGTCAATACACATGCGCCATTTGTTCGAGTCCTTCTTCCTCACAAAAACAGGGTTAGCCAACCACTCGGTATGGGCTACTTCCCTGTTGATGCCAGCTCTTAATAATTTTTCTACTTCGGCTTTAGCGAGGCTTGCTCTTTCTGCTGACAGCTTGCAGAGCCCCTAGCATACTAGCCTGGCCTTCGGGTTGACGAGCAGACTATGCTCGATGATGCTTCGATCGACCCCGGTGATGTCTTCGTCGGTCCAAGCAAAGATGTCCAGATTTTGCCTGACGACTTCCTCTAATGAGGCAGCTATCTCCGGGGATAGCCCTTTGCCGAACTGCACTGGATACTCTTTGCCATCTTTTGAAATTCTTCTTGTTTCGACATCACCTTCCGGGCTTGGCTTGAGCGAGGGCCCCTTCGAAGGGTTCGAAGCCTTTGGCACTTCTTCGATGCTTTTCGCCACATTGTGCACTTGCCGGGGGTCCAACAGCTGCCCATGGCCATACTCCGTCCTCCGGGCTATAGCTTGATCTCCTGAAATAGTAAGCACCCCACCTTGCGTGGGCATTTTGAGACAAAGGTAATTATGGTGCGCTATAGCCCCAAACTGGTTCAGCATCCCTCGGCCGAAGATTGCATTGTAAGCATACGGGGCGTCGACCACGCGAAGATCACCTCTTCTACCCTGGCCAAAGGCCCCTCTCCGAAGGCAACCTCGAGGCCTATCTGGCCGAGGGCATCGAGAGGCGGTCCTGAGAACCCTTGAAGTGGTCGGGCTGCTGGAAGTAGATGCTTCCGGGGTATGCACATCTGGTCGAAGGCTTGGACAAAGAGTATGTCTGCGGAGCTCCCACCATCTACTAGGATCCTTCGGACCTCCACTCTTGCTATATCGGTAGAAATGACCAAGGGGTCAGCATGGGGGAACTTCACCCCCGCGGCATCGCTGGCAGTAAACGAGATGGGTACATGGGACCATTCTTGCATCCCTTCGATGGAACTCGAGGTCCCAATGTGCCCGACCTCGCGGACGTACTCGCGCCGCTGCCTCTTGGACATGCTCCCGAGGGTCCCCCCTCCGGAGATGGGCAGGACCACTCACTTTCCGCGGTCTTGCGGGTCTTCCTGCTTTGGTGGTGGCATAATATTGGCCACCGGTAGCCGCATGGGGACTTCAAGGGCACCGGCTCGGGCCACAGTTTGCACAGGCTCCGACCGTGTCGACGGTGGGGCTCGATCCGAAGCACCCCGCCTGGTACTTCGCTCAAGGTAGTCGCCCCGAAGGGCCAACACTGCCTTGCAATCCTTCGTGTCATGGCTCCTATTGTCGCCATGCATGCAACAGAAAAAACTCTGACGCCTGCCAGGCACCCTTTCTTGAGGCTTCGGCGGCCCGACCTTGAAATTCTTCGCCTACTGGAAACTGGCAGGTGCCTTCGTAGCAGAAGGTGCAATGTTTAGCACCTCCGAACGAAAATGCTTCTTTCCCCGCTTGTGCTCGTTGAAGCGGTTGTCTTGAGGAGGCTATAGGGGAGCGGAGGCTTCGGGCTCCATCTTGACTTCTCGGAGGGTGGGCGATGGTGCTTCAGCTCGCCGAAGACAGCCTTCCTCTGCCTTGGCATACTGTTCGAAGTATGCCATCAGCTGCGCCACAGACGTCACCGGCTTCCGATGGAGTTTGCTGAGGAGGTCGGGTTTTAGCACCCCTTCGCGGGCGGCGTCGACTACCGAAGAGGTAGACAAGCCCTTAATCTGCGATTTGGTGTGGGCAAAGCGCGTGAAGTACTCCCGGAGTGTTTCTCCCGCCCGCTGTTTCACCTGGAACAAACTTCCTGTGGACATCGGGGCCACGAAGGTGCCTTGGAAGTTGCTCACAAATTTCTTCTTTAGCTGCTCCCAAGAGCTGATCGACCCTAGCTTCATGGACCAGAACCACCGGAGCGCCACGCCTTCGAGAGCGAGGGGGAAGCATTTTGCCATTGTGCTTCGCACCCCCCCACTTGCTTCTATTGCCAGGGCATATGAGCGGGTGAACTCTCCGGGGTCCGACCCCCTGGAGTACTTGTGCAACTTCGAGGCCTTGAATCTGGGGTCGAAAGGCACCCTTTGCAAGTCCGAATGCAACGGAGACTCATCATCGAAAGATGCATTCTCAGCCTCCTCCGGGACTTGGGTAGCTTCTGGGAGATCGCGAGCACCACCGTCTTGAGGCCCTTCTGGAGTTTCGGTGGAGGCTTGAGTGCGGAGGTGATCGGCGACCTCTTGCATCCACCTGGCTACTTCCTCCTGAAGCCTTGCTAGTTGAGTAGCCTTAGTTCTAGGAAGGTCTTCATCTTCGTCGGAGGGCACCTCCGGGTCTTGGGAGCTGACGTAATCAGTCTGAAGCACCGTAGGAGGAGCTTGAGGACCCCTGGGTACCCGACGCCCAGCGGCCTTGGTGGGAATCGCCGGAGCAGTTGAGGGTCCGGCTCCTGTGGTTCGAAGGGACCTTCGGAGAGGACCCGAAGTTTGACTCCGCTTCGGAGGCATAGCTAGCCACGAAGAGGTCTTGGAGACGGAGGACTTCGAACGACTTGGGAAGTTGAGTGAAGGCCTTCGGGCTGTACTAAGAAGCCCTTAACTGAAGGGTGCGCGGAATCCTGAGATTCCGAGGCTCCCTCCGTAAGTGGTCTTCGAAGTGCAGTCAGCAGCAGAGAACAAGCTTCTAGAACTTGGTCCCCACGGACGGCGCCAACTGTTGGCGCAAAAGTTACACCAACAGGTTCTCTGAGATCAAGAACGAACAAACAAAGAGTTTGGGCTTTAGGACTGTCTCGAACCTCCGAGTTGGATAATAGCTCGAGTAGTCCGAATGTGTGTATTGAATAACTAGTTCCCTGGGGCCCCCTCTTTACAAGGTATAGAGGGGGGTATTTATAGGTAAAAATGCATAAGGAAAAGACCTAATTACCCCTAGATTACAACCGACATAGTGGAAACTATTCGGTGCCAGGAACAAGGTTATAAAAGGTAAAACACTACAAGGTAGATGGATAAGCCAAACATCTCATCAATCTTGTTCTTTAGCTTCGAGGCCTTTATCTTCCATTCGGAGGGTTCATCGAGGCTTTGCATCGCTGCACCCTTCGGCTTGACGCCTCTACCTCCGAACGACTGCTCACCAGCTTCGGAGCTCTTCTTAGCCTTTGAAGTATTAATCTTTAAGTCCTGAAAATGGAGTAATTTCCCCCAACAAGAGATAAAAACAACCAGAATCTGTGTCAGACTCCATATCCGAAGCCTGCCCGAAGTGGGCATTCGGTAGGCCCATCGAAGCCTGAACTTTAGGCCGAAGCTTCGGCGAAGCAGGCTGCCGAAGGGCCTTCGGGCCGGATCTAGTCCAAGTTTTAATCCGTCCGACCCACTAGCTTCTCCATACTGTGCTAAGAACTGGCTGATATGCTCTAGTGTGGTCTTGTTACCCTCGTAGTAAAATTTGGTGAATTCAAGGACTCTATAGCTGTGAGGGTAGGGTACGATGTCTAAGTGATCGGGGTATGACCTTTGGTAAACCCTAGTTCGATCCCGAGGAACGAAGCCGGTACACTCTCTGAATAGCACGCGGATCCGCTCCTCAATGTCATCCTGACCTCCTACCTGTGCGCGTCTCTCATGCGGGGTGCGACACACGGTCATATGTTGGCTTGTCGGCCGTGGGGCTCCTCCTCCCATGCTGGTTCAGGGTATACGACGTGGTCGGGCCTATGCGGGTGTGTAAGAGTGTGCGATGCAGGCAGCGCGAGAAAAGCTGACATAGGCGTAGGTGGAGGCGGCTCATAATAAGCAGGGTTAGCTTGGCCATAAGTGTAGTGACCTAACTCGGCCGTAGATGTTGAGGCCAGAGATGTGATAGCTTTGCCGGTACTACCGTCGGTTCTGGTATAAATGCGATTTACCAGGGGTATGCTAGCAATTGGAGTTGGAGGAACGACGTAAAGCCGAACCTTCTAAACATTGCCTCTACCTGAGAGCTACCAAATATAGACGGTTGGCTAGCGAAGCTCTAACGGCTTGATTTACCAATGCAACTATCTTTTGCTCAATCTCTAAAGAAGATAAAGGAGGTGATACTGGTGTTACCTGAGTCCGGGCGAGGTCGGGGATGTCGACGTTACACTTGATGAAGCCTGTGCGTGTCTTGACGTTGTAGACATAGTAGTTGTCATAGAGGTACTTGTAGTCGATGTAGACGTACTTGTCATGTTGGCGTAGTCTTCCCCAGCAGAGTCACCAAAAAGTGTGTTGACACGAAATTGTGCCCCCACACTTGGGTCAGTTCAATGATCCAAAAGCGTGTGGGTACTTAGGGATAATCCTAAGCGTAACACAACACTGATGTCGTGTTCTGACTACCCTTAACAGTGGCAAGGGGGTGGAGTTGCTAGGTAATCAGATCACAAGTAAATAATCCAATTAGATGAAATATATAGATAAAATAAACCAATCGGCCGAACAGAGCCAGATTGATGCAAAGTATACAGTACGAAGTGTCACCGAAGGGGTCCTTTGGCGTCTGGTGCGAAGGGTGCACCGAAGATAGCCTTCGGCGTTCCTTTCGATCTAGCTGAATATAGTATTCGAACAGATCGTGACGTGGAATCACCTTTGAACGACAGGGTTCGGTGAGGAGCCTCTAACACGACAAAATCCAACGCAGTGTGCTGGTGCGACTATGTCTGGCGTGGAGCATCCTAGAGCGACGAAGTACGATGCGAAACGTTCTAGCGTGACTCCGGTGCAAAGCCACTCCAGATGCGAAGTAGCCCCTATGTGTGGGACTTGACTTGACTTGACCGACAATAGCATGACGGATCCGACATGATCGAATGGCGTGACGACTCGCCAAAGGATGCTCTGGCATCCTCCAAAACCAGCTTCCCCGCTCCGGAAACCTTCGACGAAGGGGCTCCGAACGTGAAACCTGCAACGGAACAAAGATCAAGTGCCAATTTGGCCTAGAGACCAAATTACTAAGTGTTGCAGTATACAAAGCAAATGTACCAATTTGTTACATAGATTAACGGATTATTCACATGCGAGCCAACAAGATGATAGCAATCTGTTATGTAGATTAATGGATGATTCACAAGCAAACCAACAAGGATTACCACTATTACGACGTGGCCGACGGAGGGATTCCTGCATAAACCCACGAAGGTGTACGAAAAGGTAAAGAAAGTAAACTTATGGTTCAATGCTAGGGCTTTGTGATTGGTCTGTGTTGGGGGGTCCTATGAACCGGCCTCACCCCTGTATTTATAGGGGTAGTCTAATTATCTCTATTTCTATTCTGATAAGATTTGGCCTAATCAAGATTAGAGATAAAAACAACCAGAATCTGTGTCAGACTCCATATCCGAAGCCTGCCCGAAGTGGGCCTTCGGTTGGCCCGCCGAAGCCTGATCTTCGGGCCGAAGCTTCGGCGAAGCAGGCCGCCAAAGGGCCTTCAGGTCGGAGCCAGCAGACCGCTAAAAGGCCTCTAAGGCCCCATGCAGGTGGGCCTCCGACACTTCAAGGCTTTGGCCTGTACCAAGACTTGTATATTTTCGACCCAAATTACCAAAATTGATATTTTGACAATCTTGGCCATTAATGGCATTTTTTGCTATTAACAACCTTCCTTTTCCATCATGGGATGATGAGTCCTACTTTGCTTGAAGTCTTGTCTTTGACTTCCCTTAACATTGTTTCTCCCAGCAGCCCACTCTTTTTTAGGTCTAAACAAACCCACCGTGAGCATATATCTCAACATAACAAAAAGACGGCCAGTAGACATCTGTGAGCATGTTGCTTTCCTCAACCTCTCGTTAGAAAGATTTGTTTTCTGTGGATCCATCTTGGGTCCAACCTCTTCAATTTATTGCTGAATACTCGCCATCAACAAGACTATCCCTATTGGTCGATACTTGCTAGGATCCACTTACTATATTATCCACCAAGTGTCCATCAAGCTATCGGTCGGAGAACACGAAGGCCACTTTGAAGGTCCCTGGTGGTTCCTACATCTCTGGCTCAATGTCTACACAACTGAAGTCATTGATAATCCCCCTCTTTCCTTGATGGAGTTTCCTTCTGACTACCCAAAATTGTCTAGTCCAACTTATTGTCGATGCATATATCTAGGCGAATCAGCCGCTTGCCACACTATTTTTAGGATGTCACCCGATCATTTGAACCTCTAGTTTATAGGTTATTACCACAACTTCATCCATGAGAAGGTTATTTGGTACTCGTATGCTTCTTTGCATGAATATGAGTTTCCTCATCGGCTACTTTTAACTGATGTCTATAGACATGAGGAGTCCATCAGGATCTTCAAATCCTTCATCACCCCTTGTATCTTGCCGACTAACTTCACTGTCGGTCACCTTCGAAAGGCATCTTACGAATTCTATCATCTGATAGTATGCTCACGGCAATTGGGCTTTGGTCAGCTCCCGGTTAATCTTTTCTTCATTGGCCAACTTCAAGTCCATGGAGAGGTTAAAGACAACATGGAATACCACTGCCTGCTCCTCATGGCCGGCCAAATCTCTTATGGTGATTTTGCTTCCTGGTTGGCTTGCTGCACCAATTCTACCAGCTTCGTCCAATGGTGGGGCAAATGGAAAGAGCACCTCTTCAACCGCCCTTCGAAGACATACTGTTTGCTATCGCACCCTTACTTTGAGGGAGCAGATTCTGAGGTATGCTTTCCTGATCTGTCTCTTCTTTATCCATTTTGCCTTTCCTTTATTTTTTGATCATCTTCATATCTGCAGGAGGACCTCGATGTACCCACTGAGAGTCGGAGCGGCCGTCCAATACATTATGGGCACACAACAACCACTACAAATTTAGATACTAGCCCCCCACTCTGATAGCTTGGCTCAACCAGAAGAGGGTCAAGACCCCAGGGTGCAAGCGCAAGGTGTTGTGTGCGATGATGCAGTGGGTCACCAGGGCTCGGGCTAGACGAGTGACTCAACCAGTTTCAACTTCGCCACACCCAGTAAACTTCCATCATTTTCCTTATGAAAAAGCTCTGCCACCCATTTGACCTTAACGTTTTATCCTTTCCCTTATAGCCATCACCGCTCGCTCCTCCAGCCACACCGACTCTTGCTATGGATGTCCCTCTGCCAATGTCCGCAACGTCTTCTCTGGCTCAAGTTTGTATTCCCTTCCTTCTACATATATGATCTTTTTCCTTCGTCTTCTTGATACTTGGCATCTTCTTGTTATTTCAGCCATCGTCTTCTAGTCCCCTCGACATCGTTTCTCTCTATGCAGCGTTTGATACTGATGTTCTAGCAGATGATCCTGCTGATACTTCATCATCTATGGTTGCTGGGGGTGTTGCTGCAGTGACCGCTATCGAGGCCGATGTACCGGAAGACATCGCCTTTGGCTCTAGTGAATCGGCTGTCGTCATTGATATTATTGCTCCACCTGATATCACCGTCGGAGCCTCACCTATCATCGCCGATGCCTCTCACCAGGTACTTTCCCTCTTCTTGGCTTTGGATCAAATTTACATTTCTGATATCACTCCTATTTGTAGCCTATGACTAGTCTTGTTGCCGATGTGCCTCTTCCTTCTGCCCCACGAGCCTATTTAAGTGAAGGGGGTACTACACTTGTACCAACCACCGATGTGATCAGTGATGAAGTCGTTCTTCCTACTTCTACCGACGATGCACTACTTCTTGATTGTGCCAGGCCGGCTGCCATCAGTGCTCTTCGTGTTTGCAATTTCACTATGATCATATTTCATCTGTCTACCCCTATCCTTCCTTTCTAGTCCTTCATCTAGAGATTCCTCTTTGACATCTGTTACAATCTCAAAGATGACGAGGTCACTAATGCCCCTCTGCCAGCCGCGACTCAACCGTCTCTGGAAGTGAGGGAGGTTCTATTAGATCTTCTGTATCATTTCGACGACCTGGTTGAATCCTTGGTCAATGACTCGCGTCCAATAAGGGCTCGCTTCAATGACATCCTGAACTTCCTCTCCCTTGAACTCATTGATGTTTTGATGCCAGCGGCGTACCTAGAGTACTACTGGCCTGCAATCCATTGGGCTCAACAGTGGATGGTGGACCGTGCGAGTCGTGCTTTGCAACTAGAGGCTGCTAGGGTGCATGATGATGCAATACTTGCCGAAGGCGCTGGCCTAACTGACCTTCACAACGAGTCATCAACTGCATCACTGTGCCTTGGTGAGCTGAAGGCAGAAGAGGCTGATTTGGTTGCAAGGTTGGGTTAGGTTCAAGTGGTGATGGCTCAGGAAGAGAACACCCTAGCCGCCCTTCCTGATCGGATCCAAGCTTAGGAGCAACATATTGCCGATGCTGTTTGCCACACACATCAACATTACCATGCCATTGAAGTGGTACCGGGATTGGATGCTGAAGATCGGTCATGATCTAGGGCATCGACGATATTCGGCGGTGATCAGTCGAGGCCATTCGACAATATTTGTCTTGACCTATGTATCTTGTACTAGTGGATGCCTTGTTGATCTTTTGAACTCTATTTTACTTTCCGTATTAACTTGCTTCACTCTTTTTACTTTTTCTCGTACGCTTCATGTGTCTATGGGCGATATTTTACCATCGGCCATCTAAAGGTGATACTCTTGGTATAGGCTATTTCCCTACTCCCGTGTAGATGTTTAGGTATTGATCCAAGCGCTCGGGAAATAGTTCTTCAGATATTTTCCATTTAGCGCCTTTTCAAACACTTCTCCTTCCAAACTTTTAAGTAGATAGGCATTACTAGGAACAACTTGATGTACCCGAAAGGGTCCTTCCCAATTAGGTGACCACATACTGAATCGATTATCTTTAGATCCGATCGACAAGATAAATTTCCAAATAAGGTATCCTTCTTCAAATGACTTGGGTACTACTTTCTTATTGTAATGCCTCTCTACCCTTACTTTGTTCTCTTCAATCTTCTCTAGGGCTCTCAATCAGTACTGCACTAAGTCATCTAGGCCATATGTCATTAAATTATAATAATCTTCGGTTGTAAGCTAGTTATGTAGTACTATCCTTCTTGAGCCGATGTTATTTTTCCAAGGCAATACTGCTTCATGGTCATAGTATAAATGATATGGTGGCACATGCACGGACCCATGTCGGACCATCCGATAAGCTCAAAGTGCTTTTGATAGGGACTGATGCCACTGCTTCGGTTGTTCATTAATCTTCTGTTTTATCAACTTGATCAAACTCTTATTGGACGCTTCAGCTTGACCATTGGCCTGCGCGTAATATGGCGATGAATTTAAGAGCTTTTTTCCCATACCTATTGAAAATTAATGGAACTCCTCAGATACGAAGATTGACCCTTGATCTGTGGTGATAGTCTGAGGGATCACAAATCGGTATACTATGTGTTCCTTGATGAACTCGATGGCATCGATAGAAGTTACCTTTCTGAGTGGAACGACCTCTACCCATTTCGTGAAGTAATCGGTGGCTGCTAGTATGAACTTGTGCCCTTTTCTCGATGTCGGGTAAATCTGGCTGATCATATCAATGCCCTATCCCATGAAGGGCCAAGGCTTAATTATTAGATTCATTGCTGATACAGGTGTTCTCTCAACGGCTCCAAACTTTTGACAATCCTGACACCCTTTATAATACTTTATGCAGCCTTCTACCATAACCAGCCAGAAGTGACCTGCCCTCCGGAGCAACCATTTCATTTTTTGGGCCAACTGATGTCCCGCATATGCTGTACTAAACATCGCACATCGCCACTTTGGATTCTTCTATGTTTATGCACTTAAGAAAGACCCCACCCATTGTCCGATAATACAGATCTTCATCGAGCATCACATACTTCGTGGCCTGATACCTAATCTTTCTTGGTGCGAATGCTGAAGGATCTTTCAGATAAGCGACAATAGCATGCCTCCAATCATCAGATTCTATTTCCGTGATCTCCACCTTGATCATCCTAGTCATTGTCTTGTATCCTGATGCTATCTAGGCTAGATCATTCGCCTTTGCATTCTGTTCTCTAGAGATGTGTGCCCAGGTAGTGCTTTTGATCCTTACCATCGTCTCTTGACATCGATCATGATACTCTTTCAGCACATCATCTTTGCACTCATATTCACCTAATAGCTGTCTCATGACCAATAAAGAATCTCCCAATATCTCCACCGCATCTACACCAACTTCTGCCAGTAATTGCAATCCTTTCATCACCGCTTCATACTCAGCTTGATTGTTTGTTGAGAAGAGATTAATGGTGCATAGTGTGACACCCCGATTTACCAAATCGGAATATTATTGAATTTCCATAGAAAAACAATAATAACAAGAGGTTCATCATGCGACAACGTACATATGGGCAATCATTCGTGGTTCGCAGACCACATTATTACACAAGTGTAAAAGTAAGAGAAACAATAAAAATAAACGGCATGACGAACGTTTTCTTCAGGATCTTCTTCTTGACTGAGTCGCTACTCCAGACCATCTTCCTCATAGTAGGCAGCTTCTGAAGTGTGTGTCCAACGGGTATGAGTAAAAAAAGTACACAACAAGCCACTGCGAATGCAATAATAATCCAGGATAATAACAAAGGAAGGATAATGGCTAAAAGTGCGGAAAAGTACATTTTTCAGTTATAGCATTTGGTGTAGTCAAATTTAATCATGCGGAACATTAAACATGAACAACATAATACCATATAACTCGAGGAGAATGTTTTCCCTCCTCGCTCAACAGTCCTTACATGCCAAGTCATCAAGCACATTCATTAAAAGTAAGCTAACTATGGGATGTCTCGCAACATGCCCTTGACCGTGGGCTCGGCTTTTCGAAAAGATTTAAAACTCTGATCAGAGGTGTACCACTGTACCTACAAGGCACGCACTCATCCCAAACACCAAAGTGTAACGAGATGACCCATACCACGAGAACTCATGCCAAAACCTCAGCATGAAATGCTCCAAGCGATAATCACCTGCTCTAGGTTTCGCCGACGCGCCAGGCCGCATCCTGGATAACGTCGCACCCCCTTTTGCGCCACGTCGGTACAAGCCACCCGTAGGTGCTGCTTGACCCATCTCCAAGTGGTGCCTCGGATTAGAACACTCCATACCTTAGTTAGGACTTACCCACTAGACTTGTGGTTAGAACGGAAATGTATTACAACGGATCCCGCAGACCGGTCCTTATAGTGCCCCGGGTGCTACCGACCAATGCTCTAGCTTGCACCTGGAACCCACCATGCATACACTTAACCATAACTCTATCACCCACAGAATTCTAGAGATAAGAATAACGGGGATCATATAGTAGATTCCAAGTTGCTATGACTTATCTTTAACCTATAGCATTTGTGTCAATACATCGAACACTATCTTATAGTACTAATAATATGGTGATAAGAAGTTTAGGCTAGATAGCATGGCTTAGGTTTGCACTTGAAGGTCGGGGATCTAAATAAATATAATGTAGGGCTTTCATTTGACTAATGCATGTATAACCTATGTGTTTTAGCGATAGTTTAACAAAACTGGGTTCAATATGCTCAAAAGATTGGTTTGGTGAGTTGCCTTGCTCAGCGAAGGGGGAGGAAGGAACTTTCAGGAAGTATTCTGGCTCCTCGACGGCGTCGTAGTCTTCTCGATACGAATAAAATATAACATTCAATTAAACACTTAAAAACCACACAACAAGCATATAGGTTTTGGTTGGGTTAATCAAAGGAAATAAAGTTATTAAGCTTCTGAAATTATTATCTGAATTTTTAAATTGAATTTTGATGGAGATAGGAATTTTCTAAAAAGGAATAAAAATGTATTCTAACGTATTTTAAACTTCCAATTAATTAATAATAAAAGTTCAGAATAAACATATTGTTTTTATTACACCAATATGAAGAGGATAAAAGATAATTTTTTCTAAAATTGAAATGTACAAATTTTGAGTTTATCCTAAAGTGCATGTGAATACTTTATTAAGTAAGAATAAATACTCAAAGTAAACCTACTGCTTTTATTGCATAAACATGTAGAGAATGAAATTATAAATTTTCTATAATTGAAATGGTTAAATTTGGAGTTAAAATGAGCAAGATATGAATTTATAAGTTTAAATCAATTTCTGGATTTTTATTTAAACAGAAAACAGGCTTGGGTCCACGGTGAGCCGAACCCACCATGAACCCGCGCACTGTGCACGTGCGCTGGATCACGGATCTCCGTTGGATCGCGATCGGACGGCTACGAGCGAGGTGCGGGGTTTTAAATGAAAACGGACGCACGAGATCGCACGGTACCCTTTAAGTCGAGACGGACGATCGAGATTAAATACCGCAAGTGCATTAATCCCCGTCGCCAGATCAAGATCGTGCAGTCATGATCGAATCTGTCATGGCATGGGTATTTTACCCGCGCCGGTCGTCTTCTCCGGCGATGGCCGAGACGTGGCGACGGGCTAGCGACGATGGTCGGTGGTCCTATCTACGCCTAGAAATGGAAAGAGGGCGACTAGGGGAACATGAACGTACCACTGCGATGGTCTGAGGTCGATGGGGTGCGGCCGGCGACGAGTGGGGGCGGCAGAGGTGTTTGGGTCCCTCGTCGGTGTCCGTGTTCCGGTGGGGTTCGTCGTCGATGGAGTGGTGGCCGAGGTCGGGGAGGCGTCGACGGTCATGTTGGTACGGTCGCCGAGGAGGGAGGAGGAATCCGGCGATGGCGGATGATGGCTGGAGGGCGGGCGGTGGTGTGGTGCCAAAAACTAGAGTGTGGGTGTTCTGTTTGTTCTCAAATCTAATGGACGTGTGGGCTGGACGCGGTGGAGGCCAGGGTTTAAGTAGGGGCATCGGCGGGGTCAGTAGGGGCGCAATCGGGGAGGCCGAGAGTAAACGCTGGCGAGGTGCTTTCCATGCATGCGAGCGATGGCTCCGGGGTGACTACGCGTGCAATTAAGAGGGGAAACGGTCGGCGAGCCGTGGAGAATCGTTTAATGGCAACAATTGAATGAGAGGGGGCCGGCGGGGGCGGATCCGAGGGGGATTAGGGTTTTGGCTAGCGAGTGGGGGGATTTGTGGGAGGATCTCGCGGAGACGATGGATTCGTTAGGTGGGGCCCACCAGTCAGCGGGCGTGGGGCGAGGGCGTGGCAACGGGACGCATTGATGGGTGGGGCCGAAGCGTCGGGCGCGTGGGGGTGTTGGCACCGACAGGTGGGGCCAAGGTGTCAGGCGCGCGCGTGGAGGGAGAGGGGGTCACTAACAAGCGGGGCTCGGTTGTTAGTGAGGGGCGTGGGGTGGGAGTGGACTGGGCCGGCTGGTTGGAGGAGAATGGGGGAAAGGGGCCGTTACTGTTTAAATTCATTTCTGAATAAATTTAATTGCTAAAATTGGTTTAAAATGTTTGGGTTGCTTCCAAGGGTGATAAAAATTTGTAAAAATTCTCAAAAATAGGTCTTGGCCTTGGGATCACATATAAATTTTCTTAACCTCTGGTTTGGATATCTCCTCTAGGTTTTAGTTTATTTGGATATAAATAGCCTTAAAGGAAATTCAAAAATAATCTTTTCCAGAAAATATAATAAAATGTATTTTTATTTCTTTGAAAATTTGGGGTGTTACAAACCTATCCCCCTTACAATGAATCTCGTCCTTGAGATTCGGAAAGTTCCTCGAATAGCTCGGGGTATTGGGTCTTTAGTTCGTCCTCTTTTCCCATGTCGCTTCTTCGACGGGGTGGTTGTCCCACTGAACTTGCAGAAACGAACCACACGGCTTCTAGTTACCCTTTCCTTGACTTCTAGAATCTGGACGGGTTTCTCGATGTAGGTCAAGTCTTCTTGGACATTGAGCTGTTGGAGGTCGGCTTGCTCGGTGGGTACATGGAGACACTTCTTCAGCTGAGAGACGTGGAACACAACATGGACTCCCGCCAAAGATGGTGGTAGTTCCAACTGATATGCTACTTCTCCTTGCCGTCGGAGGATCTGAAAGGGTCCGACATAACGGGGGTGCTAACTTGCCTCTCATGTTGAACCTTTGGGTGTCACGAAGGGGAGTGACTCAGAGGTAGATGTAGTCACCCTCCTCAAAAGTTAGATCTCTTCATCGGTTATCGGCATAGCTCTTCTGTCGGGACTAGGCTATCTTCAATCTATCCCTGATGACCTTAACTTTCTCTTCTACTTCCCGCAACATGTCTGTCCCAAATAGTGTTGACTCTCTGGTTTGATCCCAGAGTAGCGTCGTGCTGCACTTGCGCCCATAAAGTGCTTCAAAACGGGACATCTGCAGGCTGACTTGGTAGCTGTTGTTGTAGGAGAACTCCGCATAAGGTAAGTTCTTATCCCACATTCCGCTAAAGTCTAGAGCGCATGCTCTAAGCATATCCTCCAACACCTGGTTTACCCTTTCGGTTTGACCATCGGTCTATGGATGATAGGAGGTGCTGAAATTTAGCCGGGTGCCAAGTTCTTCTTGAAGATTCTTCCAAAACTTGGAGGTAAACTGACTCCCTCAGTCAGATACGATCTTCTTTGGAACTCCGTGCAGGCACACAATCTGGGTCATGTACAACTCAGCCAATCTAGCGATGGTGTAAGTCGTTTTGACGGGGATGAAATGAGCCACCTTGGTGAGTCGATCGACGATCACCCAGATAGAGTCATGACTGGCTTGGGTCCTAGGCAATCCTGTGATGAAGTCCATTCCTATTTCTTCCCACTTCCATTCGGTGACCTAGAGGGGTTGCAATAGTCTGGCAGGTCTTTGGTGCTCTGCCTTGACTCACCGGCATGTGTCTCACTTGGCCACATACTCAGCTATTTCCCTCTTCATGTTGACCCACCAATATTTCTCCTTTAAATCTTGGTACATCTTCGTACTCCTCGGATGTATGGAGTATAGTGTTTCGTGGGCCTCTTGAAGGATGAGGGCCTTCAACTCTAGCTTGTCGGGCACACATATCCGGTTTCTGAACCAGATGGTACCGTTCTCATCCTCGGAGAATCCTGGGGCTTTACCCTTCCTCATATTCTGTTGGATCTCTAAGATGTCCGGGTCCTCCTTCTGAGTCTCACGGATCTGGTCCATTAAGACAGGTCTGGTCTCTAGGGCAGCGAGATATGCTCTGGTGGTGATCCCTAGGTTCAACATTTCCATCTCCTTGTATAACAAGGGGGCCTGGTCTTGTATCATGATGGCATTACAGTACCCTTTTCGACTTAGGGCGCCTGCCACTACGTTTGCCTTGCCTGGATGATAGTGGATGCCAAAGTCGTCATCTTTGATAAACTACAACCACCTTCTTTGTCTGAGGTTCAAGTTTGGTTGGGTGAATATGTACTTGAGGCTTTTTTGGTCAGTGAAGACCTCACACCGATTACCCACAAGGTAATGTCTCCATATCTTCAAGGCATGAACCACAACTGCCAATTCTAGGTCATGGGTCGAGTAATTTAGCTCATGCGGCCTCAGTTGACGAGAGGCGTAAGATATCACCTTCCCGTCTTGCATCAAGACACACCCTAACCCTTGGCGAGAGGCATCACAATAGACGTGGAAGTCCTTACGGATGTTTGGCAGGGTCAGAATCGGGGCTGACACGAGCTTTTTCTTAAGGGTCTGGAAGCATCCTTCACAGTGTAGAGTCCATTCGAACTTTACTTCCTTCTGCAGCAGTCTGGTCATGGGCTTGGCTATCTTTGAGAAGTTCTCGATGAACCGGCGGTAATATCTGGCCAGTCTGAGAAAACTCCAGATCTCGGTCACGTTCGTGGGTTATAGCCAATTAGTCACTGCTTCTATGCTGGTTGGGTCCACTGCTATTCCTCTAGCAGATATGACATGGCCGAGAAACTTCACTTCGGACGACCAAAACTCGCACTTGCTGTATTTGGCGTACAATTGATGTTCCCTTAACTTTCTAAGGGTCAGACGGAGGTGAGTTTCACGTTCTTCCTTGGTCTTGGAGTAGACCAGGATATCGTTGATGAATACCATGATGAACTTATCCAAGAACTCCATGAATACATTGTTCATCATGTTCATGAAGAAGGCCGGGGCATTCGTGAATCCGAACGACATCACAGTATACTCGTAAAGTCCGTAGCGGGATGTGAAGGCAGTCTTGGGGATGTCTTCTTCCCTAATCCTCAATTGGTGGTAGCCTGACCTGAGGTCGATCTTGGAGAACACCGAGGATCCCTTTAGTTGATCGAATAGATCATCGATCTGAGGTAGTGGGTACTTGTTCTAGATGGTCACATCGTTCAAGGCTCTATAGTCCACGCACATCCTTTTGGTCTTGTCCTTCTTCATGGCGAATATAACCGGTGCACCCCAGGTTGAGGTACTCGGTCGGATGTACCCTTTATGTTCTAGGTCCTCAATATTGCTCTTAACTTCGGCTAGTTCATTCGCGGCCATCCGGTATGTGCGTTTGGAGATTGGGGTGGTCCCGAGGACAAGTTCGATTCTGAATTTGATATCCCGCTTGGGAGGCATGCCTGGCAAGTCTTCCGGTAAGACATCCATGTATTCTCTGACCACGAGCACTTCTTCTAGGGCCAACGAGTGAAGGGATTCCCCGCTAGTACCACGAGTGGTCATATGAAAAGTGACGGCTTCACCTCCAGAGTTGGTCATAGTGATGGACTTGCTGGCGTAGTCAATTAATCCCTTGTGCTTCATCAACCAGTCCATCCCTAGGATGAGGTCGAGTCCTGTGCACTTGATGAGAACTGGCTCGGCCCAGAATAACACTCCCTGGATTTCTATCCTTACCTTCGGGCTGAACAGATTAGCTAGGGTCTTCTTGCCGGGGGTGGCAATCATCATGGGGGCGGGCAGAGGGAGTACTCCCAAGTCATTTATTTTCACAAAGCCTTCGGATATGAAGGAACGTGTTGCCCCAGAGTCGAATAATATTATTGCAGGTATTGAATTCACGGTGAACATACCGAGTACGACTTTAGGAGCCTCCTGGGCTTCCTCCGCGCTGATATGGTTGATGTGGGCATGCACTGCTTGGTTGGGCACCACGCCTTGGGGCTGCTTGGGGTGAGGACACTAGTGGGAGTAGTGCCCTTCCTTCCGGTAGTTGAAGCAGACGACCGGCTTTCCTTTGCGGTCCCTCATGATCGGGGCCTTTGTGGTGGGTGCCGGTTGAGCGACCGGAGCTGGTGGAGCGAGGCGAGGATGCCCGGCATTGGAGCCACTGGCGGCATGTGGTGGCCTGAAGATGGGCCGAGGATGGAAGGTGGGTGTTGGTGGTGGAGGGACGAAGCGGGGCCTATGGGGGTTCGCCTGATGATGCTTTAACACGATCATCTTCCTCTTCTTGAGGTCCAGCTTGTTATGCTCAGTCTCTTGGATGAGCGCCTTGTTCACCAACCACTGGAAGTCGGCGTAGTCGGTGGAGACGAGCTGGATGGAGAGCTCATCCTTAAGTCCCCGGAGGAACTTAGCCTGGCGGAGAGCGTTGGTCCGCACCTCTTCCAGCGCATAGCGGGCCAGACGGTTGAATTCATGGAGATACTCCATGACGGTCCGGCTTCCCTACTGCAGGTCTCGGAACTCCTGCTTTTTGACCACGATAACTCCAGTGGGGATGTGGGTGGCACGGAAGGCGATGGTGAACTCCGCCCAAGTCACCTCGTGGTCCTCTGGCTGGGACTCACGGTAGTTGTCCCACCACTCCGCGGCGGGTCCCTAGAGCTAATGAGTGGAAAAAGCCACTCGCTCCCGATCGGTGCATGTGAGGAGGTCCAACTTATTCCCAATGTTCCGGAGCCAATCGTCGGCCTCCATGGGGTTGGTCGTGCCGGAGAAGATTGGGGGTCGTACGCACAAAAATTCCGAGAGTTGAGGCGCGAGGGCGGGGGCTGGTGCACGTGGGATTGGCTCCATGTTTTGTTGCTGCATCTGGTCCAACTGAGCCTGCTGGTGCCGCATTTGTGTCAGAAGGGTGGTGATCAACTGGTTTTGGTTTGCCATCATTTCTGCCAAGGTGGTTTTGGTTTTGGCTCCATGTTTTGTTGCTGCATCTGGTCCAACTGAGCCTGCTGGTGCTGCATTTGTGTCAGAAGGGTGGTGATCAACTGGTTTTGGTTTGCCATCATTTCTGCCAAGGTGGGATGGTTGGCGGATGGTGGCCCAGTCTGACGCTAGCCCGTAGCACCCAGTTGGGCACAACACTTTCGGACAGACCGTTGCTTACCCCTTCTCCATTGTTGGAACCAGTGTTCTAGTTGTCGGCCATTCTCTAAGTACACAATATTTCCAACCATAAGAGAAGAACTTTAAAAAGGACTTTATCCAAAAACAGCCTAGCGGAGCTCATGTATATGTGGGGTAATAGAATTGTTCAATACATCAGAAGCTCTTATTTTTAACGCACCCACAACACAAGCCGTTGCAGGTGGTACCACAATCACAAACTTATTAATAAACAATCAACGAGAACTACCATCTACTCTCCATCTGGGGTGGTCTCCATACTCTCGGAACCACGAGGGTCCTGAGGGACGGTGGGCTTGGTGAAGTTTTCGATGATAGGGTCGGCGACGATGGCGGTGCATGAAGTAGGGGCGCTGGAGCTAGATGGTTCGGCGGGCGCGAGGTGCGGCGTGATCCTCTTGGGGCGAGGGGCAGGCTCATGGATGGGCTTCTTCCTCCTCGGAACGAGATGGATCATCTCCGCGATGTCCTTCTGTAGCTATATAATCTTATGTTGCAGCTCGCCGTTCTGTTGGATCAAGCTCTTCGTCTCCTGACAAAGGAACTCAACCGCCTCATGGTGCTCCTCGGCGTTGAGCACAACCTTAGTATGGAGGTCGTCCATGGCCTAAAGAAGGCACGTCTACTGGGCCATGATCGGATCACGGTCGGACTTGACTCCGATGTAGATACTGCGGTGGGCGCCGAGAGTACGCTTCGGTACAAGCCGGAAGGACGAGTTCTAAAGAAGATCATTGTAGATCATCCTCAGCTCCATGAGGGCTTGGAGGGCGACGCGTTGGCACGTGACGTCGAAGGACGAGCCCCCAAGTGCTGCCGTGAAGAACGATAGGTGGTCATCGGACCCATGGATGGTGAGGGAGACGTCACCCGGTTCCGCGAACTCCTCCATGTAGCCGCCATGAAATTCGGGCTCAAAGAGGAACCCGAGGAAGGTCACCATCATCCGAAGCTCCTGGACGAAGCCCTCAAAATGACGGCAAAAATTGTGGACTTGGTAGACTGGCATCTACAAAAACAAAAAGTTGAAAAGAATAAGGGAAGGAACAAAGTAATGAAATAGGTTTGCGCAAAATATATTTTATCAAAACTAAGTGTTAGGCTGGTCCGTTTGGCTTCCTATAGTCAAGTTGGCTCTGATACCATCTTGTGACACCTCGATTTACGAAATCGGAACATTATTGATTTTCCATAGAAAAAAATAATCACAAGAGGTTCATCATGCGAAAACGTACATATGGGCAATCATTCGTGGTTCGCAGACCACATTATTACACAAGTGTAAAAGTAAGAGAAACAATAAAAATAAATGGCATGACGAACGTCTTCTTCTTGACTGGGTCGCTACTCCAGACCATCTTCCTCATAGTAGGCAGCCTCTGAAGTGTGTGTCCAACGGGTATGAGTACAAAAAGTACTCAACAAGCCACCGTGAATGCAATAATAATGCAGGATAATGGCTAAAAGTGCGGACAAGTACATTTTTCAGTTATAGCATTTAGTGTAGTCAAATTTAATCATGCGGAATATTAAACATAAACAACATAATACCATGTAACTCGAGGAGTATGTTTTCCCTCCTCGATCAACAGTCGTTACATGTCAAATAATCATGCACATTCATTAAAAGTAAGCTAACTGTCGGATGTCACGCAACCCGCCCTTGACCTTGGGCTCAGCTTTTCGAAAAGATTTAAAACTCTGATCAGAGGTGTACCACTGTACCCATAAGGCACGCACTCATCCCAAACACCAAAGTGTAACGAGATGACCCATACCACGGGAACTCGTGCCAAAACCTCAGCATGAAATGCTCCAAGCGATAATCACTCGCTCTAGGTTTCGCCGGCACGCCGGGCCACATCCCGGCTAACGTTGCACCCCCTTTTGCGCCTCGTTAGTACAAGCCACCCACTGGTGCTGCTTGACCAATATCCAAGTGGTGCCTCGGATTGGAACACTCCATACTTTACTTAGGACTTACCCACTAGACTTGTGGTTAGTACGAAAATGTATTGCAATGGATCCCGCAGACCGGTCCTTATAGTGCCCCGGGTGCTACCGACCAATGCCCTAGCTTGCACCCGGAACCCACCATGCATACACTTAACCATAACTCTATCACCAACAGAATTCCAGAGATAAGAATAACGGGGATCATATAGTAGATTCCAAGTTGCTACAACTCATCTTTAACCTATAGCAATTGTGTCAATACATACGACACTATCTAATAGTACTAATAATATGGTGACAAGGAGTTTAGGCTAGATAGCATGGATTAGGTTTGCACTTCAAGGTCGAAGATCTAAATAAATATAATGTAGGACTTTCATTTGACTAATGCATGTATAACCTATGTGTTTTAGCGATAGTTTAACAAAACTGGGTTCAATATGCTCAAAAAATTGGTTTGGTGACTTGCCTTGCTCAGCGAAGGGGGAGGAAGGAACTTCCAGGATGTATTCCGCTCCTCGACGGTGTCGTAGTCTTCTCGATACGAATAAAATATAACATTCAATTAAACAATTCAAAACCACACAACAAGCATATAGGTTTTGGTTGGGTTAAATCAAAGGAAATAAAGTTATTAAGCTTCTGAAATTATTATCTGAATTTTTAAATTGAATTTTGATGGATATAGGAATTTTCTAAAAAGGAATAAAAATGTATTCTAACGTATTTTAAACTTCCAATTAATTAATAATAAAAAGTTCAGAATAAACCTATTGTTTTTATTACACCAATATGAAGAGGATAAAAGATAAATTTTTCTAAAATTGAAATGGAAAAATTTTGAGTTTATCCTAAAGTGCATGTGAATACTTTATTAAGTAAGAATAAAATACTCAAAGTAAACCTACTGCTTTTATTGCATAAACATGTAGAGAATGAAATTATAAATTTTCTGGAATTGAAATGGTTAAATTTGGAGTTAAAATGAGCAAGATATGAATTTTAGAAGTTTAAATCAATTTCTTGATTTTATTTAAACAGAAAACAGGCTCGGGTCCACGGTGAGCCGAACCCACCGTGAACCCGCGCACTGTGCGCATGCGCCGGATCACGGATCTCCGTTGGATCACGATCGGATGGCTACGAGCGAGGCGCGGGGTTTTAAATGAAAATGGACGTGCGAGATCGCACGATACCCTTTAAGTCGAGACGGACAACCGAGATTAAATCCTGGAAGTGCATTAATCCCCGCTGCCAAATCAAGATCGTGCGGTCACGATCGAATCCGACACGACACATGTATTTTACCCGCGCTGGTCGTCTTCTCCAGTGATGGCCGAGACGTGGCCACGGGCTAGCGGTTGTGGCGATGGTCAGCGGTCCTATCTATTCCTAGAAATAGAAAGAGGGCGACTAGGGGAACATGAAGGTACCACTGCAATTGTCTGAGGTCAACGGGGTGCGGCCAACGACGAGAGGGGGCGATGGAGGTGTTCGGGTCCCTCGTCGGCGTTGGTGTTACGGTGGGGTTCGTCGTCAATGGAGTGGTGGCCGAGGTCGGGGAGGCGTCGATGGTCACGTTTGTGCGGTAGCCGAGGAGGGAGGAGGACTCCAGTGATGGCGGATGATGGTTGGAGGGCGGGCGGCGGTGTGGCACTAAAAATCGGAGTGCGGGCATTCTATTTGTTCTCAAAGCAAATGGACGTGCGGGCTGAACGCGGTGGAGGCCGGCAGTTTAAGTAGGGGCGTCGGCGGGGTCAGAGGGGCCGCAATCGGGGGAGGCCAAGAGTAAATGCCGGCGAGGTCCTTTCCTTGCATGCGAGCGACGGCTCCGGGGCGATTACGCGTGGAATTAAGAGGGGAAACGGTCGGTGGGCCTTGGGGAATCATTTAATGGAGGCAATTGAATGAGAGGTGGCCGGAGGGGGCGGATCCGAGGAGGATTAGGGTTTCGGCCAGCGATGGGGGTGATTTGGGGGCGGATCTCGTGGAGACGATGGATCCGACAGGTGGGGGCCACCGGTCAATGGGCGTGGGGCGAGGGCGTGGAAACGAGACACACTAACGGGTGGGGCCGAGGCATCGAGTGCGTGGGGGTGTTGGCGCCGACAGGTGGGGCCAAGGTGTCGGGCGCGCGCGCGGAGGGAGAGGGGGTCACTGACGAGCGGGGCCGACTGTCAGTCAGGGGCGCGGGGAGGGAGTGGGCTGGGCCGGCTGGTTGGGGGAGAAGGGGGGAAAGGGGCCCTTTACTATTGAAATTCATTTATAAATAAATTTAATTGCTGAAATTGGTTTAAAATGTTTGGGTTGCTTCCAAGGGTGATAAAAATTTGTAAAAATTCTCAAAAATAAGTCTTGGCCTTGGGATCACATATAAATTTTCTTAACCTCTTGTTTGGATATCTCCTCTAGGTTTTAGTTTATTTGGATATAAATAGCCTTAAAGGAAATTCAAAAATAATCTTTTCCAGAAAAATATAATAAAATGTATTTTTATTTCTTTGAAAATTTGGGGTGTTACACATAGGAATTCAAATGATGCCCCCTAAGGGGAGATGGTCACCAATCCTATGCCGCATTCGTGCTGACACACTGATCCGTCGAAGAATAAAGTCCATGGTGCTGGCTCGATATAAGTTATTGTCTCATCTCTGTGCTGGACTATGAAATTGGCTATTGCCTATCCCTTTACCGCCTTTGTCGATTCATATCAAAGGTCAAACTCGGTAAGGGTGAGTACACATTTTCTAATATGTTCCTTTAAGACTAGAGCTGATATCATATACTTGATGACATCAGCCTTTCATACGATGATACACTCTGCCGACAACGGATAATGCCTCAACTTGGTGCATGAGAAATATAAACATAAAAAGAGATTATCCACTGCGAGGTATTGGGTTTCAACATCTAACAACCTCCTACTGAGGTAGAAGATCACTCTTTCCTTTTTGTCGACCTCTTGCACCAAGACTAATCCAATGGCTTTGTCATCGGCCGATAGGTATAATCTGAATGGAATTCCTTTTTGTGGTGGCATTAGGACTAGATGTGAGCTCAAATACTCTTTGATCTCGTCAAATGATTTCATCTACCTCTCTTCCCATAAAAATTCCTGATGAGGCTTTAGCTTTAGCAATAGAGAGAATCTTCATTGCAAAAACGTGGTCTTATTGGTAGGGGGATCAGTATTCTTCATTGCCTCAATGTTGTGCTATATTATCTCAATTTCTCTCTCGTGCATGATAAAGCCCTAAAACTTACCCGCCAATACTCCAAAGGTGCATTTATCCGGGTTCATCTTCAATCCATATTTCCTAGCCCTCTCTAGAACTCAACATAAATCGGCTACGTGGTCTTGAGTACTGCTTGATTTTATTATGATGTCGTCTATATATATCTCCACTAATAAGCTATTCAAGTCATGGAAGATGTAATTCATTGCTCTTTGGTAAGTTGCTACAACATTTTTCAAGCCGAATGTCATCACCACCCACTTGTAGAGCTCGATGGCGCCTAGACACTGAAAAGCTATCTTGTGGATGTCTTCATCAACCATGAAAATTTGATTATACCCTGAATTTCCATCCATGAAGCTGATAATCTTATGACCTGATGAAACATCTACTAATAGGTCTGCAATTGGCATTGGGTATTCATCTTTAGGGGTTGTCTTGTCAGATCTCTGAAGTTGACGCATATCCTTAGATTCCCACTCTTCTTCCATACGGGTACGATGTTTGATACCCAGTATGCAAATCGGCATGGTCTTATTAACCTTGCATCATATAATCTAGTTACATTGTCTTTGATGTGTTGATGTATTTCTGCCTTGAATCACCGAGGTGGCTACTTGAAGGGACAATATCCCTATTTTATCGGAAGCTAATGCTCTACAATTGACCGATTCAAACCTGACATCTCATAATATTCCCATGCAAAGAAATCATGATATTCTTTTAATAATACAATTAACTCATTTTTTATTTCATCAGGAAGTTGAGCACTTCCAAAGGTTGGCCTCAGTCGGTCGCCAAGTCCGATGTTTACCTCCTGTAGTTCATCGGTTGTGGAGAAGCCTTGACCGAGTTTACCTTTCATCTCGTCAACAATGCTTTTAAAGTGTGAGTATGGACCATTCATTGCTGATTGGCTTGACTCTATTGCTTGACACCTCAAGAAAGCCAACATCCCATGCTCTGCCTGATATGCAGTAAACTTCTTCCATCTCCCACACCGACAAATCAACTACGACTACATTGACTGATTTGTCGACGGGATAATCTCCACCTGGTCGCCAACTCACTATGCTAGACTCTGATGCATTGTGGATGGGACACAACAATTAACATGGATTCAATCGTGCCCCAGTAGTAAGCTTTAGGAGTCTTTACCTTCGATGATGAAAAACGTGGTCGGTGTTGTCTTGCTACCAACCGTAAATTCTGCATTTAGTACTCCCATCGTCTCTGATGAGTTACCGCTGAAGTCTTTCAGTACCATGTTGGTCTTGATCAGATCCTCCGACCCTTTTCCCAATTTTTAGAAGGTAGCATATGACATTACGTTGATGGCTGCCCCTCCATCTATCAGCATTTTGGACATTTGCTTCCCATTGACTAGTCCCTTAATACGAAGAGGCTTCAGGTGCCGATGCCCGGAGTGTTCTGGCTTGTCGAATACCGTTGGCTGGGGAATTAGCATCAGTTGGGCCATTGCCTCTGCATGTTCATTATCACTATCGGGGGTAGCCCAATATTCTGTAGGGAGCAAGAATACCATGTTCAACCCTGCATCTTTCTGATCGTCCCGATCGAACTTCCCTTTAACTCGCTATTGGGGGAAAATATTTCATCCTCTTGAAAATAAGAAGCTTCCATATCAATACCAACAGAAGAAACAAAGTCAGAAGCTTTGTCTCCGAAGACGCTAAAAGCATCAGGACTTCACAATATTCGGAGCTCCTACGGTGAAGACCTCCGTCAAGACTTTAGCGTGACGGAGCCTCCCAAAGCCTCTTTACCCGAAGGAGTACTGCCGGCAAGGATGGAAAAACTATCTTCTCATTGATTAGACTATTCTTTTTCTCTTTTAACCCTATGAAGAATATTAAACAGTATCTTCTTAGTCATCTTCTTAGTCAATTATAATTAGAGGGTAAAGAAGTCTTTTCCCTATATATTCAGTCTATAAATACCCCTCTTCGCTCTGTAAAGAGTATCGAATACTCAGATATTCAATACACACTTTGAACTATCTCAAGCTATTATCTCCTTCGGAGGCTTGGAATAGTCTTCTTAAATAGACACTCCGTTTATCAATTTCTTTAGTTCTTTAAGCCTGTTAGCGTAATCTTTTACGCCAACAGTTGGTGCCATCCGTGGGGAATCTAGTACAAAAACTTCGTTCTCTACCAATCCTTTCCTAGAGCCATGCCTCCTAAACGGAGCCTAGGCACTAGTCCCCTCCAGAGTTCTTCTCAGACCTCTGGGTTGAGGACTTCAAACACCATCGAGGTCGGAGGACCATCCATGGTCCCCCCACCTCAAACCCCATAAATGAATACTCTTCCTTGAGCATACGAAGCCCCTCTCGAGACTTTTTCTATGCTCCAAACCGACGGAGCATCTCCTACAACTCCGTCTGTGCTCTGAACTGACTTCTTCAATTCCCAAGACCCGGAGGTCCCCTCCGAAGGAAATGAAGACCGTCCTGATGACGTGGCAACCCAGATGGATCATCTTTAGGCCGAAGTAAGAAGATGGAGACTGGAAGCTACCGATAGGCTTCGACCTTAGGCTAGCCCTGTCATCCTAGAGGTGCCTCAAGACGATGGTCCCGTCTACTATCCCGAAGCCTCCGAGATTGAAAGAAGCACCAAGAATGCTTCCTTCGACGATGAATCTCCGCTCCACCCAGACTTGCAAAAGGTGTGCTTCGACCCCAAATCCAGGACTTCGAAGGGACCTTTGTGCCCCCCATGTTTACCGGAAGTCTTTTTCAGGTGAAGCAGCACGGGAAGGAGTTACGAACGCAGGCCTCCTCGACAAACTTCATTGGAAGCATATTTCCTCAGTAGCACAGCTAATGGCCTACTTCGAGGGATATACTAGGCCGGAGGAGGGATGGCTCCGAAGGATGGCTTCGTCTTCTCCAACCGTCCTTCAAGAAGTCAAAATTGAGGTGAAGACTTCAAATCCACCACAGCGGTACCACTTCAACAACAACCAACACGACGAACAAAGAGGGCCAAAGCATCCTCGCTCTGAGGTTTTAAATATTGCACCCTCTTCTTCTAAATTACCCCCTAAAAATCCACAAGCTTCAGGAAACAAGCTCAGCGGCTAGAGACCACCAAGGAAGCCGGCTGGCTGAGGCCAGACCTTCTTCTGCTGCATACATGGTGAAAACCAAAGCCATGCTACCGACGCATGCAAGTCTATACTAGCTCCACAGAGCGAGTATCTCGAGAGGAGCTCCGATCAAGGTACTAGTGACCGAGCCACCCTGGAGACACTTCCAGAGCTAGTGCAGGCTGTTCGACGTGTAGACAGCTTTGAAACCCCAAGACAGCCTTCGGTGGCTAGTGTTATGCCACCTCCGAAGCAAGAAGATGCACAAGACCACGACAAATGAGTAGTTCTCCCCATCTCTGGAGGGGGGACCTTAGGCAGCATGTCGAAACGATAATTGAGAGAATATGTTCGCGAAGTAGGGCATATTGGGACCTCCTCGTCGGCTGCTAAAATTCCTGAGTGGTCTCACGTGCCCATATCCTTCTCCGCAGCTGATGCAGCTGGTATTAAATTCCCTCACGCGGACGCCCTTGTTATTACAGCTGACATTGCAGGAACAGAGGTTCGGAGAGTGCTAGTTGATGGCGGAAGCTCCATAGATATTATCTTCATCGGGGCTTTCGACCAGTTGTGCATCCCGCGGAAGCATTTACTTCCAGCAGCTCGTCCGCTTCAAGGCTTCGCAGGCCCTCCTCTATATGCCCTCGGCCAAATAGGTCTTGAGGTTGCCTTCGGAGAGGGGCTCCTGGCTAGATCAGAGGAGGTGATTTTTGACGTCGTCGACGCCCCTTATGCCTACACTGTTATATTCGGAAGGGGAATGCTAAATCAATTCAGAGCTGTGGCGCATCATAATTATTTATGCCTAAAAATTCCCACACAAGGAGTGCTTATAGTCCTCGGCGACCAAGTTGCGGCGCAGAGGGCAGAGTACGGCCATGGTCCACCTCTTGATCCTTGACAGATAAATAATGTACAAGATCATTCGGAGGATGCCTCTGCATCAAGTGAGCCCTCGAAGATATCTCCCCCAAGCCAAGTCCCAAAGGTGAAATTATAATGAACATAATTGTCATGGACCACAAAGAATATCCCATCCAGTTTGGCAAGGATCTGCCTCCGGAAATTGCCACTTCGCTGGAAGAAGTAGTTAAAGAAAACTTGGATGTCTTTGCTTGGTCCGACGAAGATATTCCCAGAGTCGACCGAAGCATAATTGAGCTAGCCTACTCGTCAACCCAAGGGTTTGACCTGTTTGCCAGGGGCTCCGCAAATTGTCGATAGAAAGGGCAGAAATTGCTAAAGCACATGTGAAAAAGTTGTTAAAAGTCGGGATCATTAGAGAGGTGGCCCATACGGAGTGGTTAGCCAACCCCATCTTCATCAAGAAAAAGGCCTCCAACAAGTGGCACATGTGCATTGACTTCACATCCTTGAATAAAGCATGCCCACGTGACCCCTACCCCATGCCACGTATTGATCAACTCGTCGACTCCACTACCGACTCCTAGCTTTTAAGCTTCCTCAACGCGTACTCCAGATATCATAAAATATGGTTAAAACGTGAAGACGAAGCCATGACCAGCTTTATAACTCCTTCGGGAGTCTTTTGTTATGTTAGAATGCCCTTCGGCTTAAGAAACGACGGGGCAACTTTTTCAATATTGATTGCTAAGGCTCTAGGTCATCAGATAGGTCGAAATGTCGAAGCCTATATGGATGATATTGTAATAAATAGTTTGTAACACCCCAAATTTTCAGAGAAATAAAAATATCATTTAATATATTTTTTCTGGAAATAATTTATTTTGAAATACCTTAAATACCCTTCTAAGCTTAATTGAACTAGAGCCAAGATAAAATATCCAAACGAGGGGCTAGAAAATTTTGTATGTGATCCCAAGGCCAAGATATATTTTTGAGATTTTTTACAAATTTTTATCACCCATGGAAGTAGCCCAAATATTTTAAATTAATTTCTACAATTATTTTTATTCAGAAAAGATTGAAACAGTAATGGGCCCCTTCCCCCTCTTCTCCCTCCCCCGGCCGGCCCAGCCCACTCCCTCCCCGTGCCCCTCACTGACAGGCGTACCCCACTGGTCAGTGGCCCTCTCCCTCCGTGCGCGCCTGCCCGCCACCTCGGCCCCACCGGTCGGTGCCACCCCACTCTCAGCCGAACCCGACCCCACCCGTCAGCCCCGCCCGTTGTCGCGCCCGCGCCCGCTGCCCGGTGCCCCCACCTATCGGATCCGTCTTCCCCACGGGATCCGTCCCCAAATCCCCCCCTCGCCGGCCGAAGCCCTAATCCCACCTCGGATCCACCACCGTCGGCCGAAGCCCTAATCCCCCTCCCTTTAATCCGTCGCTGGCAATGAATTCCGCACATCCCGCCGACCGTTTCCGCCTTTAAACCCAGCCGAATCGCGTCCAGGTTTAGTGTATCCCCTCGCAACCAAGATCGTCGGCGTTAAGGCCATTTTAAATTCGGTCTTCCCCCAATTGCGCCCCCTTGAACCCCACTGGCGCTCCTATTTAAGCCCTCAGTCATCACCGCGTTAGACCCCTATGCTCACACGCTGCGAGAACAAACAAAATGCCCACGCTCCGATTTTTAACACCCCTCCACCACCTACACTCTAGCCGTCGTTCGCCGTCGCCGGAGACCTCTCCACCCTCGGCGACCGCACCCGTGTGATCACCGACGTCACCCCGGCCTCATCCACCCCTCCGTCGCCACTGAACCCCACTGGAACGCCATCGCCGATGAGGACCCAAACGCCTCCGCCGCCCTCGCTCGTCGCCGGCCACGCTCCGATGACCCCAAGCATCTCCGACGGTACCCTCTTGACCCCAACGATGTACTGATTCCATTTTAGCCCCTAGAACCGACCGCCATCGCTCGCCGTGGTCGCTGGACCCTCGCCGTCACCAGAGAAGATGACCGGCACGGGCTGAGTACCCGTGCCGTGTCGGATTTGATCTCGGCCGTACGATCTGGATCCAACGGTGGTGGTTAGGCTGTTCTCGTGGTTTAATCAGATTCATTGGATCTCAACGAATCGGTATGATTTAATCAGAGCCATCCATTTCTATTTAAAACCCACGTTCGATCTGAGCCACATGATGCATACCGGTTTGGCGTTTTAATCGTGGCTGTCCGCGTCCACTTAACGCCCCCGCCTCGCCCGTGGCCATCCGATCGCGATCCAACGGTGGATCTAGATCCGGCGCACGTGCACAGTGCGCGGGTTCATGGTGAATCCGGTTCACCATGGACCGACGCCTGTTTCTGGTTTAATTTAAATTCCATAAAATTGTTTTAAGCTTCTAAAATTCATATCTTGCGCATTTTAACTCCAAAAATTACCATTTCAATTCCAGAAAATTTATAATTTTCTTCTATCTTGTTAATGCAATAAAAACAGTAGGTTTATATTGATCCATTTCAACTTTAGAAAAATTTATCTTTTATTCTCTTCATACTAGTATAATGGAAACACTAGGATTATACTGAACCTTTTTATTTTAAATCAATTGGAAGTTTAAAATACATTGGTTAACATTTTTATTTCTTTTTGAAACTCCCTAACCCCCTTAAAAGTTCATTTTAAAATATTCCTAAAGTTAATTTCAGCAACTTAATGACTTTATTTCCCTTGGTTTAAACAAATCAAAACTTGTATGCTTGTGTGTGGTTTTTGGATTGTTTATTGAATGCTATTTTTATCATTTATATCGAGAAGACTACGACGCCACCGAGGAGCCGGAGTACTTCCCGGAGGTTCCCCAATCGCCTTTCGCTGAACAAGGCAAGTCACCAAACCAATCTTTTGAGCATGTTGAACCCATGTTTTACTAATCTATCGCTAAAACACATAGGATATACATGCATTAGTCAAATGAAACCCTTACAATATATTTATAAGGATCCCCCGACCTTGATGTACAACCCAAGCCATGCTATCTAGCCTAAACTCCTTGTCACCATATTATTAGTACTATTAGCTATTGTCCAATGTATCGACACGATTACTATAGGATAAAAAAAGTGAGTCATAGCGATTGGAATCTACTATATGATCCCCGTTATTCTCATCTATGGAATGCTGTTAGTGATAGAGTTATGGTTGAGAGTGTATGCATGGTGGGTTCCGGGTGCAAGCTAGGGCATTGGTCGGTAGCACTCGAGGCTCTATAAGGACCGGTCTGCGGGATCCATCGCAATACACTTCCGTACTAACCACAAGTCTAGTGGGTAAATCCTAACTAAGGTATGGAGTGTTCCATACCGAGGCCACCACTTGGAGATGGGTCAAGCAGCACCTGCGGGTGGCTTGTACCGACGTGGCGCAAAAGAGGGTGCGACGTTAGCCGGGATGCGGCCCGGCGCGCCGGCGAAACCTAGAGCGGGTGATTATCGCTTGGAGCATTTAATGATGAGGTTTTGGCACGAGTTCCCATGGCATGGGTCATCTCATTACACTTTAGTGTATGGGATGAGTGCGTGCCTTGTGGGTACAGTAGTACACCTCTGATCAGAGTCTTAAATCTTTTCGAAAAGCCAAACTCACGGTCAAGGGCGGGTTGCGTGACATCCCACAGTTAGTTTACTTATAATGGATGTGCATGATGATTTGGCATGTAAGGACTGTTGAGCGAGGAGGAAAAACGTACTCCTTGAGTTACATGATATTATGATGTTCATGTTTAATATTCTGCATGATTAAATTTGACTACACTAAATGCTGCAACCGAAAAAGGTACTTTTCCACACTTTAAGCCACTATTATCCCCTTGTTATTATCATGCATTATTATTGCATTATCGGTGGCTTGTTGAGTACTTTTGTACTCATACCCATTGGACAAACACTTTAGAGGCTGCGTACTACGAGGAGGATGGTCTGGAGTAGCGACCCAGTCAAGAAAACAATCCTGAAGAAGACGTTCGTCATGCTATTTATTTTTGATGTTTGTTTTATTTTTACACTTATGTAATAATGTGGTCTGCGTACCACGAATGATTGCCCATATGTACGTTGTCGCATGATGAACCTCTTGTATTATTGTTTTTCTTTGGAAATTCAATAATGTTTTGATTTGGTAAATCAGGGCGTCACAAGATGGTATCTGAGCCGACTTGACTGTACGAAGCCAAATGGACCAGCCTAGCACTTAGTTGGATGAAAACTATTTTACGAAAATCTACTTTATAACTTTGTTCCTCTCCTCACTTTCCTTCAACTTGTTGTTTTTGTAGATGCCGGTCTACCAAGTGCACAACTTCTGCCGCTACTTCGAGGGCTTCGTTAGGGAGCTCCGAATGATGGTCACCTTCCTTGGGTTCCTCTTCGAGCCCGAGTTCCATGGCATGTACATGGAAGAGTTCGCATGACCCTGTGACGTCTCCCTTACCATCCATGGATCCGGCGAGCACTTGTCGTTCTTCACGGCAGCACTTGGGGTCCCAACCTTCGACGTCGTGTGCCAACGCGTCGCCCTCCAAGCCCTCATGGAGCTGAGGATGATCTATGATGATCATCTTCAGAACACGTCCTTCCGGCTCGTGCCGAAGCGCACTCCCGGTGCCCACCATAGCATCTACATCGGAGTTCACTCCGATCGCGATCCGGTCATGGCCCGGCAGACGCGTCTTCTCCAGGCTATGGACGATCTCCATACCGAGGCCGTGCTTGACGCCGAGGAGCACCACGAGGTGGTCGAGTTCCTTCGTTAGGAGACGAAGAACTTGATCCAACAAAATGGCGAGCTACAGCGTAAGATAATACAGCTGCAGAAGGACATAGCGGAGATGGTTCCCCTCGTCCCGAGGAGGAAGAAACCCATCCGTGAGCCTGCCCCTCGCCCCAAGAGGATCCCGCCACACCCCACGGCCGCCGGACCGTCCAGCTCCAGCGCTCCTGCCTCGCACCGCGCCATCGTCTCTGACCCCATTATCGAGAATTTTCTCAAGCCCACCATCCCTCAGGACCCTCGTGGCTCTAAGAGCATGGAGACAACCCCGGACGACGAGTAGGCGGTAGCTATCGTTGTTTGATTTTAATAATTTTGTGATTGTGGAACCACCTGCAATGACTTGTGTTGTAGTTGGATTAAAATAAGAATATTGATGTAATGAACATTTATACCACTTTGATATATATGAGGCTCTATGGGCTGGTCTGGCTAAATATTAGTTTCACAACCTTTCTCTTATGACAAAAAAATCTTATGTGTTCAGAACATGGCCGATAACCAGAACACCAGGTCCAACAACGGAGAAGGGGCAAGCAACGGGTTGCCCGGAAGTGTTGTGCCCAACTGGGGCGCAACGGGCCAATGTCAGACTGGGCCACCATCCGCTAACCACCCCACCTTGGTGGAGATGATGGCTAATCAAAACCAGCTGATTACCGCCCTCCTCACCCAGATGCAGCACCAACTAACGCAGTTGGACCGGCTGCAGAATGTGGAGCCCGCCCCTCATGCACCAGCCCCCGCACCTACGCCTCAACTCTCAGAGTTCCTGCGCGTGCATCCCCCGATCTTCTCCAGCACCACAAACCCTATGGAGGCCGGAGATTGGCTCCGCATAATCGGGAAGTAGTTGGACCTCCTCCCCTGCACCGATCGGGAGAGAGTGGTATTCGCCACTCATCAGCTCCAGGGTCCCACCGCAGAATGGTGGGACAACTACAGTGAGTCCCAACTGGAGGACCACGTGGTGACTTGGGCGGAGTTCACCATCGCCTTTCACGCCGCCCACATCCCCGCCGGAGTCATCGCGGTTAAACAACAGGAGTTCCATGACTTGCAACAAGGCAGCCAGACTGTCATGGAGTATCTCCATGAGTTCAATCGTCTGGCCCGCTACGCGCCAGAAGAGGTGCGAACCGACGCCCTTCGCCAGGACAAGTTCCTCTAGGACTTAAGGATGAGCTGTCCATCCATCTCGTCGTCACCGACTTTCAACGGTTGGTGAATAAAGCGCTCATCCAAGAGACAGAGCAAAATAAGTTGGACCTTAAGAAGAGGAAGATGATTGCGTTCAAGCATCATCAGGCCAACTCTCAGAGGCCCCGTTTCGTCCCTCCGCCACCAGCACCTGCCTACCATCCTCGGCCCATCAACAGGCTGCCTCACGCTGCCAGTGGATCCAACGCCGGGCATTGTCACCCCGCTCCACCAGCTCCGGCTGCTCAGCCGCCGCCCGCCGCCAAAGGCCCCGATCATGAGGGATCGCCAAGGGAAGCCGATCGTCTGCTTCAACTGTCGGAAGGAAGGGCACTACGTGCATTAGTGTCCTCACCACAAGCAGCCTCAAGGCGCGGCCCCTAACCAGGCAGTTCGTGCCCGCGTCAACCACATCAGCGCGGAGGAAGCCCATGAAGCTCCTGAAGTCGTACTCGGTACATTTACCGCCAATTCCATACCAGCCATAATATTGTTTGACTCTGGAGCGACACATTCTTTCATCTCGAAGGACTTTGTGAAAACCAACGACATGGAAGTGCTCCCTCGACCCGTCCCCATGGTGATTGCCACCCCAGGCAATAGGACCTTAGCCCACCTGTTCAGCCCTAAGTTAAAAATAGAGATTCAAGGAATATTATTCTTGGCCGAGCCAGTCCTCATCAAGTGTACCGGACTCGACCTCATCCTAGGGATGGATTGGTTGATGAAGCACAAGGGAGTTATCGACTGCGCCAGCAAGTCCGTAACCGTGACCAACTCCGAAGGCGAAGCCGTCACTTTTCGGATGACCAACCGCAAACCCCGCGAGGTGTCTCTCCACTCACTACCCCTAGAGGAAGTGCCCGTAGACAAGGAATACATGGACGTCTTCCTAGAGGACCTACCAAGAATGCCTCCCAAGCGGGACATCGAATTTAGAATCGAGCTTGTCCCCGGGACCACTCCAATCTCCAAGCGCCCATACTGGATGGCCGCCAATGAACTAGCCGAAGTCAAGAGCAACATCGAAGACCTGGAGCAAAAAGGGTACATCCAACCGAGTACCTCACCCTGGGTGCATCGGTCATCTTCGCCATGAAGAAGGACAAGACTAAAAGGATGTGCGTGGACTATAGAGCCCTGAACGATGTAACCATCAAGAACAAGTACCCACTGCCTCGGATCGATGACCTGTTTGATCAGCTCAAAGGATCCTCGGTGTTTTCCAAGATCGACCTCAGGTCATGGTATCACCAATTGAGGATTAGGGAAGAAGACATCCCCAAGACCGCCTTCACCTCCCGTTAAGGACTCTATGAGTATATTGTGATGTTGTTTAGACTCACGAATGCCCCAACCTTTTTCATGAACATGATGAACAATGTATTCATGGAGTTCGTGGATAAGTTCATCGTGGTATTCATCGACGATATCCTCGTCTACTCCAAGACCAAGGAAGAACATGAAACCCACCTCCGTCTGACCCTCGGAAAGCTAAGGGAACAACAATTGTACGCCAAATACAGCAAGTGCGAGTTTTGGTCATCTGAGGTGAAGTTCCTCGGTCATGTCATATCTGCCGGAGGAATAGGAGTGGACCCAACCACCGTAGAAGCATTGACCAATTGGCTACAACCCACGAACGTGACCGAGATCCGGAGTTTTCTCGGATTGGCCGGGTACTACCGCCGGTTCATCGAGAATTTTTCAAAGATAGCCAAGCCCATGACCAAATTATTGCAGAAGGAGGTAAAGTTTGAATGGACTCTAGACTGCGAAGAATGCTTCCAGACTCTTAAGAAGAAGCTCGTGTCGGCCCCAATTCTAACCCTGCCAGACATCCAGAAATACTTCCACGTCTATTGTGATGCCTCTCGTCGAGGGTTGGGATGCGTCTTGATGCAAGATGGGAAGGTGATATCTTACGCCTCTCGACAGCTGAGACCACATGAGCTGAATTATCCGACCCCCGACTTGGAATTGGCAGCCGTGGTTCATGCCTTGAAGATATGGAGACATTACCTTGTGGGGAATTGGTGTGAGATCTTCACCGACCACAAGAGCCTCAAGTATATATTCACCCAACCGGACCTGAACCTCAAGCAGAGAAGGTGGTTGGAGCTGATCAAAGATTATGACTTGGGCATCCATTATCACCCAGGCAAGGCAAATGTGGTGGCAGACGCCCTAAGTCGAAAAGGGTACTGCAATGCCATCATGGTACAAGACTAGGCCCCCATGTTATACAAGGAGATGGAAAGGCTGAATCTAGGGATCACCACCAGAGCGTATCTCACCGCTCTAGAAGCCAGACCTGTCTTAATAGACCAGATCCGGGAGACACAGAAGGAAGATCCGGACGTCTTGGAGATCCAATAGAACATGAGAAAAGGAAAAGCCCCGGATTCTCCGAGGGCGAGCACGGTACTGTCTGGTTCGGAAACCGAATATGCGTACCCGACAAGCCAGAATTGAAGGCCCTCATCCTTCAAGAAGCCCACGATACTCTATACTCCATACATCCCGGGAGTTCAAAGATGTATCACAATCTAAAGGAGAAATATTGGTGGGTCAGCATGAAGAGGGAAATAGCTGAGTATGTGGCCAAGTGCGACACATGCCGGCGAGTCAAGGCAGAGCACTAGAGGCCTGCTGGACTGTTACAACCCCTCAAGGTCCCTGAATGGAAGTGGGAAGAGATAGGAATGGACTTCATCACGGGACTGCCCAGGACCCAGGCCGGTCATGACTCTATCTAGGTGATCGTCGATCGACTCACCAAAGTGCCTCACTTCATCCCCATCAAGACAACTTACACCGTCGCAAGGTTGGCTGAGTTGTATATGACCCGGATTGTGTGCCTGCATGGAGTTCCGAAGAAGATTGTATCTGACTGTGGGAGTCAGTTTACCTCTAAATTTTGGAAGAACCTTCAAGAGGAACTCGGCACCCGGCTGAACTTTAGCACCGCCTATCATCCATAGACTGATGGTCAAACCGAAAGGGTCAACCAGGTATTGGAGGATATGTTTAGAGCTTGTGCTCTAGACTTTGGTGGAATGTGGGACAAGAACTTGCCTTATGGGGAGTTCTCCTACAACAACAGCTACCAAGTTAGCCTGCAGATGTCCCCGTTTGAAGCACTTTATGGGCGTAAGTGCAGAACGTCGTTACTCTGGGATAAGACCGGAGAATCTCAACTTTTAGGGATAGATATATTGCAATAAGATGAAGAGAAAGTCAAGATCATTAGGGACAGATTGAAGGTAGCCCAGTCCCGACAAAAGAGCTATGCCGATAACCGACGGAGAGACCTAACCTTTGAGTAGGGTGGTTATGTCTATCTTCGAGTCACTCGTCTCCGTGGCACTTAAAGGTTCAACATGAGAGGCAAGCTAACACCCCGCTATGTCGAACCTTTTCAGATCCTTCAATGGCAAGGAGAAGTGGCATATAAGCTAGAACTACCTCCATCCTTGGCAGGAGTCCATGACGTGTTCCACGTCTCTCAGCTGAAGAAGTGTCTCCATGTACCCACCGAGCAAGCCGACCTCCAACAGCTTAATGTCCAAGAAGACTTGACCTAAATCGAGAAACCCGTCAAGATCCTGGAGACTAAGGAAAGAGTAACCAGGAGCCGTGTGGTTCGCTTCTGCAAGGTTCAGTGGGACAACCACCCCGTTGAAGAAGACACATGGGAAAAAGAAGACGAGTTGAAAGCCCAATACCCCGAGCTATTCGAGTAACGTTCCAATCTCGAGGATGAGATTCTTTGTAAGGGGGATAGGTTTGTAACACCCCAAATTTCAGAGAAATAAAAATACCATTTAATATATTTTTCTGCAAATAATTTATTTTGAAATACCTTAAATACCCTTCTAAGCTTAATTGAACTAGACCCTAGAAAAATATCCAAACCAGGGGCTAGAAAATTTTGTATGTGATCCCAAGGCCAAGATATATTTTTGAGAATTTTTTAAAAATTTTATCACCCTTGGAACTAGCCCAAATATTTTAAATTAATTTCTACAATTATTTTTATTCAAAAAAGAATTGAAACACTAACGGCCCCTTTCCCCTCTTCTCCCTCCCCCGGCCGGCCCAGCCCACTCCCTCCCCGCGCCCCTCACTGACAGGCGGACCCCACTGGTCAGTGGCCCTCTCCCTCCACGCGCGCGCCCGCCCGCCACCTTGGCCCCACCTGTCGGCGCCACCCCACTCTCAGCCGAATCGGACCCCACCCGTCAGCCCCGCCCATTGTCGTGCCCGCGCCCACTGCCCGGTGGCCCCCACCTGTCGGATCCATCTTCCCCACGGGATTCGCCCCCAAATCCCCCCTCGCCGGCCGAAGCCCTAATCCCACCTCGGATCCGCCCCCGCCAGCCCCCTCCCTTTAATCCGTCACCGGCAATGAATTCCCCACGTCCCGCCGACTGTTTCCCCCTTTAAACCCATCCGAATCGCGTCGAGGTTCAGTGTATCCCCTCGCAACCGAGCTCACCGGCGTTAAGGCCATTTAAATTCGGTCTTCCCCCAATTGCGTCCCCTTGAACCCCGCCGGCGCTCCTATTTAAGCCCTCGATCATCACCGCGTTAGACCCCTACGCTCACACGCTGCGAGAACGAACAGAACGCCCACGCTCCGGTTTTTAACACCCCTCCGCCGCTCGCACTCCAGCCGTCGTTCGCCATCACCGGAGACCTCCTCCACCCTCAGCGACTGCACCCGTGTGATCACCGACGTCACTGAACCCCACTGGAACGCCATCGCCGACGAGGACCCGAATGCCTCCGCCACCCTCGCTCGTCGCCAGCGACGCTCCGATGACCCCAAGCCTCTCCGACGGTACCCTCTTGACCCCGGCGATGTACTGATTCCATTTTAGCCCCTAGAACTGACTGCCATCACTCACTGTGGTCGCTGGACCCTCGCCGTTGCCGGAGAAGACGACCGGCATGGGCTGAGTACTCGTGCCATGTCGGATTCGATCTCGGCCGTACGATCTAGATCCAACGGTGGTAGTTAGGCCGTTCTCGCGGTTTAATCAGATTCGTTGGATCTCAACGAATCGGTATGATCTAATCTGAGCCATCCATTTCTATTTAAAAAGTCGTGTTCAATCTGAGCCACACGATGCATACCGGTTCGGTGTTTTAATCGTGGCCGTCCGCGTCCACTTAATGCCCCGCCTTGCCCGTGGCCGTCCGATCGCGATCCAATGGTGGATCTGGATCCGGCGGACACGCACAGTGCGCGGGTTCACGGTGAATCCGGTTCACCATGGACCGACGCCTGTTTCTGGTTTAATTTAAATTCCCGAAAATGGTTTTAAGCTTCTAAAATTCATATCTTGCGCATTTTAACTCCAAAAATTACCATTTCAATTCCAGAAAATTTATAATTTTCTTCTCTACATGTTAATGCAATAAAAACAGTAGGTTTATATTGAGTATTTTATTTTTATTTAATAACATATTCAAATGCACTTTAGGGTAAACCACAAATTGGTCCATTTCAACTTTAGAAAAATTTATCTTTTATTCTCTTCATACTAGTATAATGGAAACACTGGGTTTATACTGAACCTTTTATTTTAAATCAATTGGAAGTTTAAAATACATTGGTTAACATTTTTATTTCTTTTTGAAACTCCCTAACCCCCTTAAAAGTTCATTTTAAAATATTCCTAAAGTAAATTTCAGCAACTTAATGACTTTATTTCCCTTGGTTTAAACAAATCAAAACTTGTATGCTTGTGTGTGGTTTTTGGATTGTTTATTGAATGCTATTTTTATCATTTATATCAAGAAGACTACGACGCCACTGAGGAGCCGGAGTACTACCCGGAGGTTCCCCCGTCGCCTTTCGCTGAACAAGGCAAGTCACCAAACCAATCTTTTGAGCATGTTGAACCCATGTTTTACTAATCTATCACTAAAACACATAGGATATACATGCATTAGTCAAATGAAACCATTACAATATATTTATTAGGATCCACCGACCTTGATGTGCAACCCAAGCCATGCTATCTAGCCTAAACTCCTTGTCACCATATTATTAGTACTATTAGCTAGTGTCCAATGTATCGACACGATTACTATAGGATAAAAAAGTGAGTTGTAGTGATTGGAATCTACTATATGATCCCCATTATTCTCATCTCTGGAATGCTGTTGGTGATAGAGTTATGGTTGAGAGTGTATGCATGGTGGGTTCCGGGTGCAAGCTAGGGCATTGGTCGGTAGCACCCGGGGCACTATAAGGACCGGTCTATGGGATACGTCGCAATACACTTCCGTACTAACCACAAGTCTAGTGGGTAAGTCATAACTAAGGTATGGAGTGTTCCAAACCGAGACCACCACTTGGAGATGGGTCAAGCAGCACCTGCGGGTGGCTTGTACCGACGTGGCGCAAAAGGGGGTGCGATGTTAGCTGAGATGCAGCCCGGCGTGCCGGCGAAACCTAGAGCGGGTGGTTATCGCTTGGAGCATTTCATGCTGAGGATTTGGCACAAGTTCCCGTGGTATGGGTCATCTCG
Organism: Zizania palustris; assembly: GCA_019279435.1. Taxonomy (NCBI): domain Eukaryota; kingdom Viridiplantae; phylum Streptophyta; class Magnoliopsida; order Poales; family Poaceae; genus Zizania; species Zizania palustris. Next base: position 26,887,824 of record JAAALK010000082.1, on the reverse strand, counting down.
TTACACTTTAGTGTATGGGATGTGTGCGTGCCTTGTGGGTACAGTAGTACACCTCTGAGCAGAGTCTTAAATCTTTTCGAAAAACCGAGCACACGGTCAAGGGCGGGTTGCGTGACATCCCACAATTAGTTTACTTATAATGGATGTGCATGATGATTTGGCATGTAAGGACTATTGAGCGAGGAGGGAAAACGTACACCTCGAGATAGATGATATTATGATGTTCATGTTTAATATTCTGCATGATTAAAATTGACTGCACTAAATGCTGCAACTGAAAAAGGTACTTTTCCGCACATTAAGCCACTATTATCCCCTTGTTATTATCATGCATTATTATTGCAGTCTCGGTGGCTTGTTGAGTACTTTTTTACTCATACCCGTTGGACAAACACTTCAGAGGCTGTGTACTACGAGGAGGATGGTCTGGAGTAGCGACCTAGTCAAGAAAACCATCCTGAAGAAGACGTTCGTCATGCTATTTATTTTTGATGTTTGTTTTATTTTTACACTTATGTAATAATGTGGTCTACGTACCATGAATGATTGCCCGTATGTACGTTGTCGCATGATGAACCTCTTGTATTATTGTTTTTCTTTGGAAATTCAATAATGTTCCGATTTGGTAAATCAGGGCGTCACAGAGTGCTTTAAAGCACCAACATAGTCTAGACTTAGTAGAAACTTTTGAGAGCCTCCGAGCATGTGGAGTTCGCCTCAACCCCGAAAAATGTATCTTCGGGGCTCAAGCTGGAAAATTGCTAGGGTATTTAGTCTGGACTTGCAAAGAATGGCTCCGCCTGAAAATTTGAAGCAAGTCCAAAAGCTTGTCGGATGCCTCGTGGCCCTTAACAGATTTTTGGCAAGGTCCACAGAGCGGAGCATCCCAATATTAAACGCATTAAAAGGGTCTGAAGATTTTGCCTAGACACCGGAGTGCCAGAAGAGTTTCGATGATATCAAAGACTATTTTGGCAATCTTGGAACACTCACCGTGTCCTTCGCAGATGAAACTTTTCTTTTCTATCTTGCAGCCACAGGCTTCGCTGTCAGAGTGGTCCTTGTTCAAGAAATGGATGTCAACGGGAAGTTGGTACGAAATCCAATATATTTTGTATCATAAGCCTTATCCAAAGCGAAAACTCAGTACTCCGAGCTGGAGAAATTCACTTATGCTCTAGTAATGGCTTCGAGGAAGTTATGACATTATTTTTTGGCACATAATGTAATTGTACCAACTTCTTATCCTCTAGGAGATATGCTCCAAAGCAAGGATTCTACGGGGAGAATTGGAAAGTGGGTAGTCGAGCTAGCCCCATTGGGTATCTCTTTTGTAGCAAGAACAACAATCAAGTCACAAGTGGTGGCTGATTTTGTAGCAGAATGGACTTCATCTGTAGTATGGGCTCCGGAAGAGTCAAATGAAGGCATATGGACCATATACTCCGATGGAGCTTTTCAAGCATCCGGAGCAGGTGCCGGAGCGGTCATAATTTCGCCTTCAGGGCAGAAAGCAATTGTTGGGGGAAAATGCTTCACTTTTAGGACTTAGAGATTAATAGCTCAAAGAGACTCACTAAGCTTCGGAGCTGATGGGCTCATACTCGAAGGTGGAGGCGTCAAACCGAAGGGTACCTCGATCTGAAGTACGAAGAAGCCCTCCACAGGATATGAGGCTCCGAAGCAGAGTGACAAGGTTGATAAGTCGTTTGGCTTATCTATTTGCTTCGTATAGATTTTACAATTTTAACCCTATTCAGGGTACCGAATAGTTTCCACTATGTCGGTTGTAATCAAGGGGTAAATAGGTCTTTTCCTTAGACATTTTTGCCTATAAATACCCCCCTCTTTACCCTGTAATGGGGACCGAAGACTCAATTACTCTAATACACACATTTGAACTACTTAAGTTGTTATCCTTTCGGAGGCGTGAGGTAGTCCTTAAACACGAACTCGTTGTTCGTCTGTTCTTGATCTTAGAGAACCTGTTAGCGTCATCTTTTACGCCAACAATTGGCGCCGTCCGTGGGGATCCAAGTCCTAGAAGCTTGTTCTCTACTGCTGACTGCACTTCAAAGAGCACTTACGGAGGGAGCCTCGGAGTCCCAAGATTCCGCGTGATGGGGGACTGGTCCTGATCTTCCGTTAGGTAAAGGATAACTTGGGTTGATGGAGAATCTCGACGTTGGCGATCCAAGGCTCCGGTCCGGCGGATCAAAACCTTGCAATCGTTACACCACTGTCTCCGTTGGTTATCAACCACGCAGAACGCGATTGACCTCGCCACGAAGGCTAATTCCTGCAAGTGAACCCAAGAACACAAGCAAGAACAGGAAGGATACAAGTCGAATGCCAAATCACAGACAATCGATGATAAGGTGAGGTTTCACAAATGCCAATGCAGCAGCCAATCGGTCCGGTGCAAGAGGCGAGATCTAAACACACAAGTGTAGATGCAAACAAAGCAAAACCTAACCCTAGAGGCGGCTGGCGTGAGTTATATAGGGTGTGGGCAGCCTGTGGAAGGCGAACAGACTCAGTAGAAGGTGAACAGACTCAGACTATGGCCCAACACGGCCCAGTTCTGTCACGCAGGACTGTTTTAAACATACAGGACGAATCGAGACTTCAAATGAAGTGCAACCAACAGCAAACGATTCTTCTTCTCCTCAGCTTTCCAAAAAGTCAAAGAACGCGCCAATCGGACTTCGTATGAGGAAGTTATGCCCATTTTGGTGCATGAAGGTCGATGTAGTCCGAACCAGCGAAATCTTGACTTCAAAACATCCGTGCGACTCTGTCTTCAACTCCAACTCTTCTATTCCATCTCCCATGTTCCTAAGCAACAAAATATCACTAGTATTCAGTAGCATCCCGTCCAAACAAATATTAACATAGTTGCTAAGGAAAGAATTAACCTCATGGTTCAAGCGACGGGCACGGGCGCGTGTGATTGGTCCTAGTAATGGAATTGTAGGTGGAGGCTCCATGTGTGTATCATGTGAAGTGATGTCCTCATCATCCTCCCCTTCTTGAATTGGAGTCGTCCTCGACTCAAGCTCATCGTCAGCTCCCAAATAGGGTTTTAAATCATCAGCACGGGGCATCAATTTAAACTTTCTCAAATCAGGAAAACGATCCTTGCGCAAGTACAACCAAACAAGATCTCCTGATTTGAAAAACATCTTCTTTCTTCCTTTATTTGTCTTTTGAGCAAAATAGCGTGCCTTCTTTTCTATAACTTCCTTGGTCTTCAGATGCATAGCTTTCACAAACTCTGCACGCTTAGTTGCCTCCATGTTTGCTCTCTCTTGAAAAGGAAGTGGCAGCAAATCAAGTGGTGTGATTGGCTTAAAACCATACACCACTTCAGACGGGCACAATTGTGTTGTTGAGTGAACAACTCTATTGTATGCAAATTCAACATGTGGAAGGCAGTCCTCCCATTCTTTCAAGTTCTTCTTAATCATTGTTCGCAGCAACATGGAGAGTGTACGATTTACCACCTCTGTTTGACCTTCAGTTTGCGGGTGACAAGCTGTTGCAAATAGCAATTTTGTGCCAAGCTTGGCCCACATTGTCTTTCAAAAGTAACTCATAAACTCCACATCACGATCTGAAACAATGGTTCTAGGCATCCCATGCAATCTCATAATTTCCCTGAAAAATAAATCAGCAATATGTGAAGCATCGTTGGTCTTGTGACAGGGAATAAAGTGTGCCATTTTAGAAAACCTATCCACTCTTACAAATATGGAGTCTCTCCCTCTCTTTGTCCTATAGGCAATCCCACAATAAAGTCCATGCAAATATCTTCCCAAGGTGCACTAGAAACAGGAAGTGGAGTATACAAACCATATGGGATAAGTTTGGACATAGCTTTATGGTATGTGGCACAATGCTGCACAAATCGTTCAACATCTCTCCGCATCTTTAGCTAATAAAAATTATTGGACAGCAGGGCCAAAGCCTTTTCTCTCCCAAAATGTTCCATTAATCCACCGCCATGTGATTCCTGCAACAACAGACAACGTACGGACGAATCTGGAACACATAGCTTGTTAGCATGGAACAAGAAACCGTCATAAACATGAAATTTTTTCCAGCCTTTCCCATCATTACATATAGTGTATGGTTCAGCAAATTCTTTATCTACAACATACAAATCTTTCAAACTTTCCAAATCTGGAACGTTAATATCAAGTTGAGATAAAAGAACAACCCTGCGAGACAATGCATCAGCAACCACATTTTCTTCGCCATTCTTGTATTTCACAATGTATGGGAAAGGTTCAATAAATTCAACCCATTTAACATGTCTATGGTTCAGTTTAGCTTGCCCTCTCAAATATTTTAGTGCTTCATGATCAGAATGTATAATAAACTCCTTAGGCAAAAGGTAATGTTGCCAAGTTTCAAGCACACGCACTAAGGCATATAATTCCTTATCATAGGTAGAATAATTCAACTGTGGACCATGCAATTTCTCACTAAAATAGGTCACGGGTTTATCTCCTTGTAGCAGCACATCTCCTATTCCAAAATCACTAGCATCACATTCTAACTCAAAAGGCTTACTAAAGTCGGGTAGCTGAAGTAGAGGTGCATGTGTAAGGCGATCCTTGAGTGTGGCAAGAGCTTGTTCTTGTGCTGGCTCCCAAGTAGAAGTAACTCCCTTCTTGGTCAACTCAGGCAAAGGACCGGCTGTGGTGCTGAAATCTTTCACAAAACGCCGGTAGAAACCTACAAGACCAAGAAAACTATGTACTGTCAGGTTAGTTTTAGTTGCAAGCATGACACGTCCTTTTAGATTGATAACTTGTGATGAAGAAGGAGAAACAACTTTATCTTTTTGTTGCCTCGAAGGTGTTTTAGCTACTTGCTGATTTTCAGAAGGTTGTTTGCTCTTTTGTGCGTCCCTAGTACGTTGTTCTTGTTCAAATTTCACAATTTCAGCAGGAGTCATAGGAAGCAATGTAACTTTCTTTCCTTTATACATAAATGTGTACTTATTGCTCCTACCATGGTGTGTAGCATCAGTATCATATACCCAAGGTCTACGAAGTAATAGAGAACATGATTGCATTGGTACTACATCAAAATCAGCAACTCCGAAGTATGTACCAATGGAAAATTCGATGCGAGCAGTTTGTGTTACCTTGACCTTACCGCTATCGTTGAACCAGTGCACATGGTAAGGGTGTGGATGTGCACGTGTGGGAAGTTGAAGCTTAGTTACCATGTCGAGGCTCACCAAATTGTTGCAACTACCGTTGTCTATGATGACACGTACACGGCGGTCATTGACGACGAAGAAGGTCTGAAATAGATTGTTCCGTTGTGCCTGGTCGTCCTGGTCCATGTGAGTGCTCAAGTCACGTTGTACAATAAGTGCTGCCATGTTAGTGACAAGATAAAGCAACAAAGAATAATACTTATGTAAAACAGCTAGGTGGGTGCTGGATGTGTGGTGGAAGCAATCCGTCAAGCACCTTACCCACGCTTGCAAGTGTTCTTACCACGCCGCAGTGAGGTCACCGGCCTACAGGTGATGAACCAACTGGAGGGTGGTGTACAATTGCAAGAAATGAACCTGTCCTGACCAAGAGAAAGGTGTAGCTTGGAAGGCAAAGTGAGTAGCAAGGATTAGCGATAATAATAACAGTTAAACCAAGTTCAATAAGTATTCCCTAGTACTCGTCAAAGTTGCTGGCCTTAGTGCTCCCAATGTGAAAATTCAAGCAATAGAGGGAAACTATGTGCCCAAAACTCAAATGGAAGCAACACAGGCCAAAATCAGCTCTCTGCAGATCGGACAAGAGATCGGACAAGAGATCGGACAAGGGAATCTGTTATTGCCGCTGATAATTCTGTTACTACCGCGGATCGGACAAGAGTTCAGACAAGAGATCGGACAAGAAGAATCTGTTACTGCCGCTGATAACTCTGTTACTACCGCTGACCGGACAAGAGTTCGGACAAGAGATCGGACAAGCAGAATCTGTTATTGCCGCTGAGAAGCTGTTACTGCCGCTGAGAATTCTGTTACTACCGCTTCTTCTTTTTTTTTTGATTTTTTTTCTCTTCTTTTTTTTTCACTCTATTTTTTTTTGAACAAGGATGACCAGAGATGCAACCACAAAAATTGGCACCTACAACTGAGGTGGGATGTGGCTCACAGAAATTCAACAAGTTCGCTGACCGGCGAGCAAAAACTTTGACCAATTTTTTTCTTTATCTTCCTGATTTTTTTTGGCGATTTTGGTGAGGGATAACAGGAGAACCGTGTTAGGGTACCCACCCAAATTGGGTCAGGAACACGCTCAAAAATTTCAGATTTTTCTGCCAAACGAGCGAAAAGTTATGCCTGTTTTACTGAAGGGGGGTCACAAAGAGTCGATGTGGAAAACTAATAGGGTTGCGGAAGGGGGGGTTTTTCGGTGGGGAATTTTTTTTTTGAGACACAAGAACAACTACTACTCAAACGACACAGAGGGATGACTAAACCAGCAACAAGACTCGACCAAGAACACGAACTCAACAAAGTTAAAACTGAAATTAAAATCGCAAGGCACAAAGGGCTTCTCGGTGGGGATTTTTTTGGTGCGGTTTTCTGGACTCTAGGTAAAAACAAAAGCAGATCGAGATTACCTAACGGGAAAACTAAGCTCTGATACCAACTGATGGGGGACTGGTCCCGATCTTCCGTTAGGTAAAGGATAACTTGGGTTGGTGGAGAATCTCGACGTTGGCGATCCAAGGCTCCGGTCCGGCGGATCAAAACCTTGCAATCGTTACACCACTGTCTCCGTTGGTTATCAACCACGCAGAACGCGATTGATCTCGCCACGAAGGCTAATTCCTGCAAGCGAACCCAAGAACACAAGCAAGAACAGGAAGGATACAAGTCGAATGCCAAATCACAGACAATCGATGATAAGGTGAGGTTTCACAAACGCCAATGCAGCAGCCAATCGGTCCGGTGCAAGAGGCGGGATCTAAACACACAAGTGTAGATGCAAACAAAGCAAAACCTAACCCTAGAGGCGGCTGGCGTGAGTTATATAGGGCGTGGGCAGCCTGTGGAAGGTGAACAGACTCAGTAGAAGGTGAACAGACTCAGACTATGGCCCAACACGGCCCAGTTCTGTCACGCAGGACTGTTTTAAACATACAGGACGACTCGAGACTCCAAATGAGGTGAAACCAACGGCAAACAATTCGTCTTCTCCTCAGCTTTCCAAAAAGTCAAAGAACGTGCCAATCGGACTTTGTATGAGGAAGTTATGCCCATTTTGGTGCATGAAGGTCGATGTAGTCCGAACCAGCGAAATCTTGACTTCAAAACATCCGTGCGACTCCGTCTTCAACTCCAACTCTTCTATTCCATCTCCCATGTTCCTAAGCAACAAAATATCACTAGTATTCAGTAGCATCCCGTCCAAACAAATATTAACATAGTTGCTAAGGAAAGAATTAACCTCATGGTTCAAGCGACGGGCACGGGCGCGTGTGATTGGTCCTAGTAATGGAATTGTAGGTGGAGGCTCCATGTGTGTATCATGTGAAGTGATGTCCTCATCACCGCGCACCCTTCGGTAAGGGGCTTCTTAGTGTGGTTCGAAGGCCTTCGCTCACCTTCCCTGACCAATCGAAGTCCCCGGTCTTTGGACCTCTCCGTTACTAGCTATGCCTCCGAAGCAAAGCCAACCCTCGGGTCCTCTCCGAAGGTCCCCTCGGACCAACGGAGCCGGACCCTCAACTGTTCCAACGATTCCCGAGGGTGCCGCTGGGCGTCGGGTGCCCAGGGGTCCCCGAGCTCCTCCTACGGTGCTCTGGACTGATTATGTCAGCTCCCATGACCCAGAGCTACCCTCCGATGAAGACGAAGACCTTCTTGGAACCGAAGCTACTCAGCTAGCAAGGCTTCAGGAGGAAGTGGCTAGGTGGAGGCAAGAGGCCGCCGATCGCCTCCGTAGTCAAGCCTCCACCGAGACTCCAGAAGGGCCCCAAGATGGTGGTGCTCGCAATCTTCCCGAAGCTGTCCAAGTCCCGGAGGAGGCTGAGAACGCATCTTTCGATGATGAGTCTCCGCTACATTCGGACTTGCAAAGAGTGCCCTTCGATCCTAGATTCAAGGCCTCGAAGTTGCACAAGTACTCTGGTGGGTTAGACCCCGGAGAGTTCGCTCGTTCATATGCCCTGGCAATAGAAGCAAGCGGAGGGGTGAACAACACTATGGTGAAGTGTTTCCCCCTCGCTCTTGAAGGCGTGGCGCTCCGATGGTTCTGGTCCTTGAAGCCAGGATCGATCAGGTCCTGGGAGCAGTTGAAGAAGAAGTTTGTGAGCAACTTCCAGGGTACCTTTGTGGCCCCGATGTCGACAGGGAGTTTGTTCCAGGTGAAGCAGCAAGCGGGAGAAACACTTCGGGAGTACTTCACGCGCTTCGCCCACACCAAGTCACAGATTAAGGGCCTGTCTACCTCTTCGGTAGTCGACGCCGCTCGCGAAGGGGTGCTAAACCATGACCTCCTCAGCAAACTCCATCGGAAGCCTGTGACATATGTCGCACAGCTGATGGCATACTTCGAACAGTATGCCAAGGCGGAGGAAGGCTGCCTGCGGCGAGCCGGAGCACCCACACCTGCCCTCGGAGAAGTAAAGACGGAGCCCGAAGCCTCAGCTCCTCTACAACCCCCTCAAGACAATCGCTTCAACGAGTAGAGGCGAGGGAAGAAACATTTTCGTTCGGAGGTGCTAAGCATCACACCCTCTGTTCCGAAGGCACTTGCCAGTTATCAGCAGGCGCAAGGCTTCAAGGCTGGAGCACCGAAGCCTCAAGAAAGAGCACCTGGTAGGTGCCAGAGTTTTTTCTGCTGCGTGCATGGCAACAATAGAAGCCATGACACGAAGGATTGCAAGGCAGTGTTGGCCCTTCGGGGCGACTACCTAGGGTGAAGTACCGGGCGGGGTACTTCGGATCGAGCCCCACCAGCGGCACGGTCGGAGCCAGTGCAAATCGTGGCCCGAGCCAGTGTCCCCGAAGCCCACATGCGACTTCTGATGGCCAATATTATGCCACCACCGAAGCAGGAAGACCCACAAGACCGCGGCAAACGAGTGGTCCTTCCCATCTCCGAAGGGGGGACCCTCGGGAACATGTCCAAAAGGCAGCGGCGTGAATACGTCCGCGAGGTTGGGCATATTGGGACTTCGAGCTCCATGGAAGGGATGCCAGAATCATCTCATGTGCCCATCTCTTTTACTGCCAGCAATGCCGCGGGGGTAAAGTTCCCCCATGCTGACCCATTGGTCATTTCCGTAGACATAGCAGGGGTGGAAGTCCGAAGGATCCTGGTGGATGGCGGGAGCTCCACAGACATACTTTTCGTCCAGGCCTTCGATCAAATGTGCATATCTCGGAAGCATCTACTTCCAGCGGCCCGGCCACTTCAAGTGTTCTCAGGACCACCTCTCGATGCCCTTAGCCAGATAGGCCTCGAGGTTGCTTTCGGAGAGGGGCCTTTGGCCAGGGTAGAAGAGGTGATCTTCGACATTGTCGATGCCCCCTATGCTTACAACGCAATCTTCGGGCGAGGGATGCTGAACCAATTCGGGGCTATAATGCATCATAACTATCTCTGTCTCAAAATGCCCACGGAAGGTGGAGTGCTTACTATTTCAGGAGACCAAGCTATAGCCCGGAGAACGGAGTATGGGCACGGTCAGCTGTTGGATCCCTGGCAAGTGCACAACGTGGTGGAGAACACGGAAGAGGTTCCGGAGGCTTCGAACTCCTCAAAGGGGCTCTCCCTCAAGCCATGCCCGGAAGGTGATGTCGAGACGAAGATAATTTCAAAAGATGGCAAATAATACCCAGTACAGTTCGGCAAAGGCTATCCCCGGAGATAGCTTCCTCGTTGGAAGAAGTCGTCAAGAAAAATCTAGATGTCTTTGCGTGGACTGACGAAGACATCACCGGGGTTGATCAGAGTATCATCGAGCACAGCCTGCTCGTCAACCCGAAGGCTAGGCCAGTGCACCAGGAGCTCCGCAAGCTGTCTGCAGAAAGGGCAAGCCTCGCCAAAGCCGAAGTAGAAAAATTGTTAAGGGCTGGCATCATCAGGGAGGTAGCCCATACCGAGTGGTTGGCGAACCCTGTTTTTGTAAGGAAGAAGGACTCGAACAAGTGGCACATGTGTATTGGCTTTACTTCATTAAATAAAGCATGCCCACGAGACCCCTACACGATGCCCCGAATAGACCAGCTGGTGGATTCCACAGCCGGCTACGAATTGCTAAGCTTCCTCGATGCTTACTCCGGGTATCATCAAGTCTGGCTAAAGCATGAAGACGAAGCCAAGACAAGCTTCATAACTCCTTCCGGGGTATTTTGTTATGTAAGAATGCTTTTTGGCTTGCGGAATGCCGGAGCCACTTTTTCACGTTTAATAGCTAAGGCTCTAGGTCATCAAATAGGCCAAAATGTCGAATCCTATATGGATGACATTGTAATAAAAAGTGCTCAAAAGCACCAACATAGCCTAGACCTAGCTGAAACGTTTGAGAGCCTCCGAGCATGTGGAGTACGCCTCAACCCTAAAAAATGTATATTCAGAGCAGAAGCAGGAAAACTGCTAGGGTACTTAGTTTCGAGCAGGGGAATCGAAGCTAGCCCAACGCAGATAAGTGCACTACAAAGAATGGCTCCACCAAGGAATTTGAAGCAAGTCCAGAAGCTAGCAGGAAGGCTCGCAGCCCTTAGCAGATTCCTGGCCAGATCAGCAGAGAGAAGCCTCCCAATTTTCAAAGCCCTAAAGGGGTCCGAAAGCTTCAGTTGGCCACCGGAGTGCCAGAAGAGCTTTGATGATATAAAAGCATACCTCGGAAGCCTGCCAACACTTACTATGCCCCTCCCAGAAGAAACACTCCTCCTTTATCTTGTAGCAACAGGCTCCGCAGTAAGTGCAGTACTGGTCCGGGATGCTGAGCTTAAGGGAAAGCTGGTGCAAAACACAATTTATTTTGTTTCAGAAGCTTTGTCCGGAGCTAAGATAAGATACTCCGAGCTCGAGAAATTTGCTTATGCCCTGGTAATGGCCTCACAAAAGCTAAGGCATTACTTTTTGGCGCATAACCTAATCATTCCTACCTCGTACCCTCTTGGTGATATGCTCCGAAGCAAAGACTCTACGGGTAGGATCAGAAAATGGGCTGTCGAGCTAGCCCCCAAATCATAGCCGACTTCGTAGCAGAGTGGACGCCATCTGCAGTTTGGGCTCCGGAGGAGCCCTTCGAAGGTTTATGGACAATATTTTCTGACGGAGCTTATCAGGCATCTGGGGCCGTAGCGGGAGCGGTCATCATATCACCATCAGGGCAAAGGCCATGTATTCTGCGAGGCTCAACTTTAAGACCACCAATAATATCGCAGAATACGAAGGGGTCCCGCTAGGCCTCCAAAGGCAAAGGCACTTGGAGCAGCAAGGATAATAATTAAAACAGATTTCCATGTCGTCGCAGGGCATGTCGATAAAATCTTTCAAGCAATGAACCCGCATCTAGCGCAATACCTTTAAGAAATCCACAAGACTGAAGCAGCATTCAAAGGATTCTCTATTCGGAGCATCCCTTGGGCAGATAATCAACTCGCAGATATTCTGGCAAAAGCTGCAGCCGGAGTGGTGGACCTCCCAGAGGGTGCTTTTTATGAAGAACTAGTGAAGCCTGCAGCAAATCAATTACCCTCCGCAGAAGTACTGTGCATTCCAGCTACAGATTGGCGGGCTCCGATTATGAATATATTGCAAGGTGGCATAGATTCGTCAGAAGGTCCAAATGCCCGAAGATTGCAAGCAAGGGTTCGAAACTACAAGCTTGTCAACGGAATATTGTACAAAGCTAGAGTGTGTTCCCCTCTACTTCGATGCATCTCCCAACCCAAAGGCCAAGACATACTTCGGGAAATTCACGAAGGTTTGTGCGGAAGCCACCTGGCCCCTCGTGCTCTAGCAAGCAAGACACTTCGACAGGGGCTTTACTGGCCAACAATTGTGAGAGATGGAGAGGAGTTGGTTCGAACATGCCAAGGATGCCAATGGATGGGCAGACGAAGCCACCGTCCGCCAGTTCCACTTAAAGTTATTGCCCCGGTATGGCTAATGGCTCGGTGGGGCATGAACCTCATAGGCCCTTTTCCAATGGCAAAAGGCAGCTTGAAGTTTGCGGTAGTAGCAATCGAATATTTTTCAAAGTGGGTCAAAGCAGAACCATTGACTGCTATCACTTCAAGGAATGTGCAAAAAATTTTCTGGCAAAACATTATATGCAGGTTCAGAGTGCCAAGGGAGTTAACCATGGATAATGGAACCCAGTTCGAAGCTGATACATTCAAAGAATTTTGTGAAGAACCGGGCATTAAGTTGTGCTTCGCTATAGTGCGCCATCCACAGTCCAACAGAGCTGTCGAGCGAGCCAACGGGAACATCCTCTCCGGTCTGAATCGACAAATTGTTGGGTTGGCCAAGGGGCTGTGGGTCGAGGAGCTTCCCAAGATCTTGTGGTCCATTCGAACCACTCAAGCCAGGTCCACGGGCTTTACCCCATTTAGACTACTATTCGGAGATGAGGCCATGACTCCTACGGAGCTCAGAGGTGGATCCCTTCGTGTAGTGCAGCCCGGAGATGAAGATGAAAGAAACACTTCGCTGGACTTGTCAGAAGAAACAAGGCTTCGAGCTGTCGCCAATCTGACCAAGTACCAAGGCCAAACAAAAACATGTTATGACCCGAAGATAAAGCTAAACGAGCTTAGACCAGGTCATCTAGTTTTGCGAAGTGTAATAGCCCCGGGGAAGCTAGGAAATAAATGGGAAGGACCATATGTTATCCTACGCTCAGGACGCCCCAGATCATTTACATTAGCTAATTTAGAAGGGGAAGAATTGAAACATGCATGACATGCGGAGCACCTTAAGCGTTATTACGCTTAGGGGCTCCTTGTAATCACTTGTAAAGCTTTCCTTTTCTAAATAAAGTGGAGGGTCGTATTTTGTTTGCTCTTCGAATATCCCTTACTCCTGATGGACGCATCGGGAGGACGGAGATGCTTGTGGAGTCAAGCAACTTTCCCAAGACCCGGGCAACAGCCTGCGAACCGTCGGTTCAGGGGCTTCACTGCAAGCCTACGGATTCCAGGCTCCAGCTTGTTAGGATCCGTAGAAGAGTCTAAGGACTTTAAAAAGAACAGATTTCCGGCCTTCGGGTACGAAGTATCTGTAAAAGAGCTAGGAAATAAATGGGAAGGACCATATGTTATCCTACGCTCAGGACGCCCCAGATCGTTTAAATTAGCTAATTTAGAAGGGGAAGAATTGAAACATGCATGACATGCGGAGCACCTTAAGCGTTATTACGCTTAGGGGCTCCTTGTAATCACTTGTAAAGCTTTCCTTTTCTAAATAAAGTGGAGGGTCGTATTTTGTTTGCTCTTCGAATATCCCTTACTCCTGATGGATGCATCGGGAGGACGGAGATGCTTGTGGAGTCAATCATCTTTCCCAAGACCCGGGCAACAGCCTGCGAACCGTCGGTTCAGGGGCTTCACTGCAAGCCTACGGATTCCAGGCTCTGGCTTGTTAGGATCCGTAGAAGAGTCTAAGGACTTTAAAAAGAACAGATTTCTAGCCTTCGGGTACAAAGTATCTGTAAAAGAGCCGAAGGTGGCCAGCCTACGAATTCCAGGCTCCGGCTTGTTAGGATCCGTAGAAGAGTCTAAGGACTTTAAAAAGAACAGATTTCCGGCCTCCGGGTACGAAGTATCTGTAAAAGAGCCAAAGGTGGCCAGCCTACGGATTCTAGGCTCTGGCTTGTTAGGATCCGTAGAAGAGTCTAAGGACTTTAAAAAGAACAGATTTCCGGCCTCCGGGTACGAAGTATCTGTAAAAGAGCCGAAGGTGGCCAGCCTATGGATTCCAGGCTTCGGCTTGTTAGGATCCGTAGAAGAGTCTAAGGACTTTAAAAAGAACATATTTCTGGCCTCCGGGTACGAAGTATCTGTAAAAGAGCCGAAGGTGGCCACACTACGGATTCCAGGCCCAGGCTTGTTAGGATCCGTAGAGGAGTCCAAGGACTTTAATGATAAACAGATCTCCGGCCTACGGGTTCGAAGAATCTGTAAAAAGAGTCAAAGGTGACCAAGTAATAAGGTTTCGAGGCTCCGGCCAACGAGACACTTTTTAAGTCCTAAGTGACAAGTATAAAACCCTATAGAGGTAGATCCAACTTCGAAACTTACGAAATAATAAAACGAAAGTATGTTCGAAGAACCATCTGAAAAGGTAAAATACGGATATTAAGTGTGGTACGAAGCATCAGTTTGTTCGGCGCATCATTGTGTCCGGCGAACCTCTTTGCACTACAAAAGATCCACCACCCACAAGGAGGGGTAGGAGGGTAAAGAGCAAACGAGATACTTTCAGTGCAATTCACATTAATTCATCGTACTTGTACATCAAGAGAAGTTTTGGTCCAAGCCTAGGAAAAATCGAAGACCATGTCGGCCTCTAGAGCTACCTCTCCGGCTACTCTGTCCTTCGGAGCTCGAAGCCGCCGGGATTGTCCTTTTTGTTCGAGTGCTTCTCTTCTTCTTCGAGGCTCGCAGTTTCTTTTGCTCTTCTTGAAGCTCGGCCCAAGTCAGAAGTCTTTCAGAGTTAGCCTCCGCAGGTTCTTCAGCCTGGTAATCCGAGTCAGACCAATCCATGTGTTCGGAGGACGAAGATGCCTTCTCTTTCTCCTCTTCCTTGATATAAGCTAAGACCTCTTGAAAAACCTCGAGGGTGATCTCCCCTTTGTCTCCACGAGGAACAGAGAAGCGAGAGCGGTGGTAGGGCCTTAAGCACTCGTGAGAAACCAAGGGTTGGTTTCGGTGTTTGTGATGAGTGATTGACAGGCTTTTACCCTCTGGTTTGAAGGGGTACCTCCGAAGGGGGTTCGGAGGTTGGACCTCCGAAGGTGTTCAGAGGTGGTTTCACCGAAGGGTTCGGTGGTTTGGTTGCTGCAGCTGTTGCAGCGGAGTGTGCCTGTCGGAGGGGTCCGACAGTACACGATGAATTGGTGTGTACCGAAGGTCTCGGTACTTTGGGCGGTACACCGGAGTGTGTGCTGAAGGTTGCTAACCCGGAGAGGTCTCCGGAGTACTGGATACACTTGTCTGTTTGTCTATGGTGCGCAGGGGACTTCGGAGGCGACGGACGGTTCGCGGCAGGTGAACCTGGGTCAAGCGGGAGGCTTGATGCCAGGGGAGCGGGGAGCTCCGTCACGGTGGCTGCGAAGGGGTCTGGGTCGGTCCTCGGGTCGAGGTGCATCAGGAGAAGGCAGTAAGTGCGGAGCGTGGCTCTGGGTGAAGGTACTCCGAGACGAAGTCCTCGGAGGTGAGGCACTTCGAAGGTACTCCGAATGGAGTGACTTTGGAGTTTGGTGGATCAAGTCCTCTGCGGAGGCAAGGCGTTCGAAGTGTGCTCCGGAGGGAGACATTCGAAGGTACCCGACGAAGGTCTCAGAAGTCGAGGCGCATCGAAGGCATGGTCCGGGTGAGGCTCGTCGAGGAGTGTGCTCGGGGAGAGACACTGCGATGAAGTGCTCATGGAATGCTTCATGCGGAGGCCTTAGACGAAGGAGGGACTTCGAAGGGTGGTACTCCGAAGGTGGGGCTTCGGAGTGAGGAAGGCTTCGGAGCGAGGCTAGTTCCGGAGCGAGGTTGACTTATGGTGCTTCGGCCATGCATGGCTTCGGTACACGGACTGACGGAGTTCGAGCTGGGAGTAGCTGCGAAGCCGTGGTGGTCCACTCCGGAGGTGGTGGTTCGAATGCCCAAGGGCTTTGTGAGGAGCCATGCTGAATAGCGTGGGCCTCATGGCTCTAGAAGTGATGAGTCATTGTCAACGTTAGTCAACAAGGACTGAAGAAGAGAAGAGATCTGCTGTTTCATGGGCCGCGTGTGACTCAGGTACACGGGCAGCGAGCGACTGTCGGGCAGAGGAGGCTGCGAAGTCGGGCTGGCCCAATCCGGGTGCATGGGCCAGAAGCAGTAGAAGACCCACTGGGCTGTTGACCAGGACTGACTCAGGTACACGGGCGGTGAGCGATTGCCGGGCTGAGAGATCTGCGGGGTCGGGCCGACCCAATCCGGGTACCTGGTGCAAAGCTGGTGGAGGCTTTGTCAGTTTCGGCGTAAAACTGACAACCGTTGATTCTGTATCCTACTGTCCAGAAGAATAGCTTCAGGATATGTCATCTGTTACTCTAGGCCCACAGTCAGTCAGTTGTGTCTGTAAAAATACCTAAGGGCAGTAGAGTCTTTTTCTGTATTTTTGAGTCTGTAAAAACCCTAAGGGGCTGGTAGAATATTCCTAGTGTTGGGCTGCCTATAAATAGCACCCCAATCCCTAGGGTTTGGACTACCCTTTTGTGCTGAAATCAAATCCACCCATTGGGTCACTTTTGTCTCTCTTCTCTCTCCTGTGTGCGCCGCCAGGACTGGCTCCTCTCCCTGTTCTTGCATTCTTTTGGCTCAAATCTTTTGGATGCATTTAATCTTTGAACTCTGGTGAATTTATTGCTTGCATTTTGTTTGGTTTGGGGAGTTATTGCCTTACCTACGGGCTGCTGAATTTATTCTTGAAGAGAAGCTTCTTCGGTTGGGTGTGTTCTTCACGGTGGTAGTACTAGTTCTTGCTGTTGCAAGTAGTACTGCTTTACTGTAGCTACAGTGTTCGGCTGCAGCTTTTCACCTTCTATCGCCCAGCTTTTTGATCGAAGCAGACAGTCTCTTTGCTTTTTCCTGGTGTGTCTGGCGAAGCTCGGTTCCGTGCGAAGCCCCTCAACTTCGTGAGGCAGACTCCGATCGAACCTCTTTAAAGGCTTCGCTCAGACTTCGAACTTCGGTTTTTGTGTCTGAGTTGCTAGATTCGAAGTTCCTCCTGTATGGACAGCATCGCATACTTCGAACTAGCATACTCCGAATCTATTTGTTCGAAGCACACACTTCATTAGGTTTCGAAGTTGGGTTCGAAGTTTGTCTGTTCTAATAGACTTCTCTTGGATTTCTTTGTGGCGTGTCTGCCTTCGTTTCTCTCCCCGAAGTTTTCCCTTTTCGAAGATAGAGTGTAGGCTTCGGACTTGATTTTCTGTCACGTGACAGACTTCGCTCCTACGTTCGAAGGTTGTCTGTTTGTGTGTTCGAAGCTTTGTGTTCGAAGTTTCGTGTTCGAAGGTTTAGCTTCGAGGCTTTCGGTTCGAAGTACTTTCGAAGTCTTGTCTTCGAAGTGCATACTTCGAAGCAGGCTCCGGCACTGTTTTACTTCGCTCCGAAGCTCGTGAGTCGAAGCTGTGTGCGAAGACTTGTCTTCGAAGTGCATACTTCGAACCAAGCTCCGGCACTGTTTTTTTACTTCAGTCCGAAGTACTCTTCGCGTCTTATCACTTCAAACTAGCCTAGACAGTGACACCTTCGGCTTTTCGGACAGACTCCGACACCAACCTCCGAAGCATACCTCGACGTGCGAAGGGGGCTTCGCCAAGTCCCGAACAGGAGACAACTTTGAACAGTAACTTCTCTTTTCACTTTATACATACTTAGATCATTTCTTTAAGAAGTATAGGCCTGTTACAAACTTGTTTATCTGCCTAGTTGCACCACTTTAGTTTTACACTGTTTATCGTCAGATGCTTCTAGGTTAGAAACCTTTAGACTTAGGCCTTCGGTTTATTTTCTGCTGCGTAGTATTTTTGAGGTGCGTTGGGTATTGGGAACAGGCCATTGATTCGAAAGAATTTTTAAAGGCGCCCATTCACCCCCCCCTCTGGTCGCTACTTTCGGTCCTACAAGTGGTATCAGAGCGAGGTTAGGGTTTTTCCATACCTTAACCGGTTCTAAACCCCAGTAGTGACTATGACGTCTCCTGGCAAGGTCCCGTCCTTGGAAGCCTATGGCTATAATTATTGGAAGACTCGCATGCGAGCCTATCTCATGAGCCAGGGTTCGGACATATGGGACATTTGCGTTCACACCACATTTGTCATTCTGCCAGTTACTGAGCAAGGTACTGCTGGTATCATTGCTCAGCATCTGAGCAACAGTAAAGCTGTGAACATTTTATTTTCTGGTTTAGGTCCCACTGAATTTGAGCGAGTGAGTCATCTCTCCACTGCGAGAGAGATCTGGGCTACCCTCAAGGCAGACCATGAGGGAACAGCACAGGTCAAGGCTCGGCTCTATCAGACCTACCGGCGTGAATATGAGAATTTCACACAGAAGCCAGGTGAATCTGTTGAAGCCTTGTTTGGTCGCTTTCAGTCGATCATCAACAAGCTTCGGGACAACAAGGCTGAGGGTGCTCAGTTAGTCTCAGATCATGAGCAGGCGCTCAAGGTTCTTCATACCTTGGATCCAAAGATCTGGGAGATCAAGGTATCATCTATCGTTGAGAGTACTTCATACGATACCTTGACCATTTCTGAGTTATTTAGCAAGCTAAAGGCCATTGAGGTAGATATCCAGTTGAGATCAAATCTCACTGGCTCTGGATCAAAATCCCTGGCCCTTGCTACACCTTCTGTTGATCCCTCTGCTGTGAGCTGTGCTGGGTTCTCTTTGATGTCTATCACTGAGGACCAGCTTGAGTTGTTGGGAGATGATGATTTGTGTCTCTTTAACAACCGGGTGCGTCGTGTCTATGATAAAAGAATGTTCAAAAGACACGGCACAAAATCTGGATGCTTTGAATGTGGTGATCCAGGACACTTCATCGCCGAGTGCCCCAAGCGCAATGGATACAAGAAGGGCACCGGCAATAGCTTCCACGACTCCGGCAAGCATGAGAGCCCCTCCTTCACCAAGGGCAAGCCGAAGACCCGATTCTTCAAGAAGGCCCTGAAGGACTACCGGCGAGAGAACAAGAAGCGCGACAAGGCCTTCTTCGCCGAGATGGAGAAAAGCTACTCCAAGAGATCCACGTCTTCTTCCTCTTCATCGAGCTCAAGTGATGAGGAGATCACCATCAAGAAGGGGAAGGACAAGGATGATCCGGCGGGCCTCTGCTTCATGGCCTTCGGAGACAAGCCGAAGAGCCGCTCACACCAGCGCCGAAGATCCCGCAAGAGCTTCTGCTCCATGGCTCTTGGGGATAGAGAAGAAAAGAGCTCCTCCGACGACTCCGACGACGACGATAGCAAGGTATCATCTTACGAGCGCGAAATTGTAGATTTACTTGAAAGCAATCGTCAGTAGTTGAAGTATCGGGAGAAACTGCTTAGGGGGGCTAAGAAAAGGATAGACGAGTTAGAGAGTGAGCTTGCCGTGGCCAACGGTAGGATTGAGAGTCTATCCTCTTCCCCTTGCTTGGGTGATAGCAGTGAGTGCCCGAAGTGTGAGGTGCTTCTGTGTGACCTGTCGACTTTAAAGTCCAGGTACACAGAAAGGGTTGATGAGAGGGACGCTTTGGCCACTGAGCTTGAAAGTGCTCAGCTGGAGCTGAAAGATGCTCAAGCCACTGTCGTCGCACCCTGTGTTGATTGCTCATCTCATCTAACTGCCTTAGCTGAGCTGAAATCCAAGGGCAATGAGCATTCGGGTGATTTGGAAAGGTTGAGAGCTGAGCTTGCCCAGACTAGGCTAGAGCTTGAGACACTGTCAGTTCCAACCACTATTTGTGAGAACTGTCTGTCTCTTAGAATGGAGTTGATTAAGCTAAAAGCCGGAAAGTCTGTCCAAGTAGAGAGTGAGTGTGAGACCTGTTTGTCTCAGGTGGAGGTTCTAGCTTCCTTGAGAGAGGAGCTAGCAGATTCTCAGAATGAGAACTTTTACCTCCGTTCTATCCTGAGTTGGATCAGTGCCAGAGATCCACAGCTTGGCATGATGATCCAGCAGTTCAAGAGGAAGGATGGGTTTGGAGTAGGTTACACCTACACCAAGGCTGACTTTGAGAGTGCCCTCAGCCGGGCAGTGGAGTGGAGTAAAATGACTCCAGAGCAGAGGTATCCCAAGACTCACTCCACTGAGACCTCCCAGGCTTGTCAGCCCAAGGATGGAGTGATCCATGAACCACCCAAAGCTCCACCCAAGAAGCCTATCTGGGTTCCTAAGCCCAAACACCTCCACTCTTCTCTAGACTCTCTTCCTGGACCCTCTAAGCCCAAGAAGACCACACCAAACACTACCAAGCCCAAGAACCCCAAGCCTCAACCACATCCCAAGAAGCCTACCTATCATTGTGAGTATTGTCAGAGAGACGGGCATCTTGCGGAGTTTTGCTTCAGGAGGAAGCGGGTTGAGAGAGCAGAGAGGGCTCGTAGTGATCAGGTGCAGTTCTACCAGCAGGGTGGTAGACTGCGTGTTCCTCGGCGCGGGGAGAGGCTGGAGGCCAGGCCGCGTCGTGTAGGTGGTGGTAGAGGAGACGGCTTTCTTGCCCATGCTCCAGTTGGTGGTGTTCGTTCCGGCAGAGTTCCAGACCGTGTTGGCTACGGCTCTGGACCTCGTGGCCGCAGGGTTAGGAAGGACCGTGGACCGCGTTTTGAGCCGCATTTTGGTCCAAACTCTTTTGATGGTTTTCGCTTTCCATCTTTTGAGCAGATGGCTCGACACTGGTTTAGCTCTTTTGCTAAACCTGGTGTCGGACCATTTGCTCCCACTTACAGACATTGATTGTGCAGGACCGGGGACTGGAGGATGTTTGGATCATGGACTCAGGATGCTCTCGCCACATGACGGGACATCGCAGATGGTTCTCCAGTCTCACTCCCCCGAGCTCCAAAGAATATATCACGTTCGGGAACAGCGGTCAAGGGAAAGTGAGTGGCATAGGCTCAATCAGCATCTCAAACCATTTCTCTTTAAAGAATGTTGCTTTGGTTAAAAATCTGAACTTTAATTTAATATCTGTTTCGCAACTCCTTGAGGATGGTTTGGAAGTGTGTTTTAAGAAGGGCATTTCTTCTGTGATTGATTCTAGAGGGTCTTTGGTTTGTCAGATTTTACCCTTCGGTAAAGTTTTCGAATTGACTTCTCTAGTTCTTTTGGCCCTTCTCGCTGTTTGATTGCTGGATCTTCTTCTGAGCTCTGGAAGTGGCATAGGAGGTTAGGTCATTTGAGTTTTGATCTGCTAGTCAGGTTAAGCTCTATGGACCATCAGCCAGGATGCCCA